>PVHX01002955.1:134101-154540 GCA_004024805.1 Geosciurus inauris | reverse complement strand
TCACTATTTAAAGTTGTCAAATAGAAACATAATGACAATTTAGCTCACCTATTACATGACTAAAAAAGTTCACAAATGAATTTTTATTAAAATATGTAAATTATTTTACACCAGATTTTATAAAATAAATTCCAATGGGGTTTTTACCAAGCATAAAATGAAGATAGCTGGGTCTCTATCCTGAGTGACAGAAATCTAACTCAAGTGGTTTAAGAAGTAGGGGAGGGCCTACTGGTTCAGAGGCCCCAGGGTGTGGCTGTATCCCAGTGTTTAAGGCTGCTCCCAGGCTCAGTCTGCCTGCCTCCTGGCTCTGCCGTCTGTGATGGAGTTTGCTACTCCAGAGGACAGAGGGGGAGGAGGGAGCCTTCCCAGCACCCATAGCTCCATTGTGGGAGTGACTGTGGGGGGGCAGGTGGGGTCTTGCGTCCATCCTGAGTCACTTACTGCCATCAGGAGGATGGGGAAGGTTGGCCAGGTCTGAGTCTCAAGGTCAGGTGGAGGTAGACATGGGGTGGATTCCAGCCAGACCACAGGAAAGAGTGTTCTGGGCCAGCAAGGGAGAGGCGAGGTTGACAGGCACAAAAGCAAACCAGTAAAGCTCACTTATAACCCATAGTCTCAGAGTTCGGCACTATGCAGGCCATCGGGGGCTAGACCCTAGCATGCACATGCGTGCATTCATTTATTTATTTATTCTTTCTTTTTTTTCTCTCTCTCTCTCGGTACTGAGGATTAAACTGGGGCACAGGACCACTGAGCCACTTCCCCGGCCCCATTTTTTTGTGTGTTTTATGTAGAGACAGGATCTCACTGAGTTGCTTAGCACCTCGCCGCTATTGCTGAGGCTGGCTTTGAACTTGCGATTCTCCTGTCTCAGCCTAAGTGCTGTGACTACAGGCATGCACCACCGTGCTCAGCTCATTCTTTTTATCTGGAAATGAGAAACTATGCACTTGACTTTTTCCACACTGAATGAGGACAAGGGAAGGTCTACAGCATGGCTTTCCAAGTCACGTGTCATGGAAGCTACATGCTGATTGTCACATAGGAGCTCGTACCTTGCATTCTGCTGACCACCCAGAGATGATGGGGGTGGGATCATTAGATGTGCCCAGCTTCAGGGACAGCAGGGACACCTGGCTCCTGGTGACCATGGAGGTGGGCCTGCCCAGCCCCTGCTCTCATGGGTTTCCCTGGCAGTTCTTGTGGTTGTGGGGACCCCACCTGGGCCAGTCTAGTATGTGTAGGGTTTGGCCAAGGCTCTCCTCCTCTACCCCCGGGTTCTTCTTCCTGGCCCTTGAAGTGACACCATTAGAGTGTCATTATCCTTCTCTCCATGCCCCTGGAGTGGCAGTGTTGTACGGAATAAAACGTTCCAGACCCAGCTGTGCTGGGGGAGGTTTCAGGCAAACTGCCGTCCCCTTTGCCTTCTCCATGAATGACCTCGGAGTCTGGGTCCCAAATGTGGGTCTCTGTCTCAGCAGAAAGTGGAAAATGCTTGGTTCTCAGACTTTCGTCACAGTTAGGAGTCATCAGGGGAACTGTTGAAGTGCAGATGCTAGGCCTTGCTGTCCTGAGACTATGGCTTTTTGGGTCTGGGATTGGACCCAGGACCCTGCCCTGGAGCTCACAGCTGAGTGGTTGGGGACAGAGCCCAACTGAGAGCCGGCTAAAGAGGAGAGCACTCGCTGGGGCTGCTCAGAGTGCCCAGCAACTCCAGGTCTCAGGGCCTTCCTCACCTGTGGAGCAGGGAGGACAAGGTGAGTGTCTACCTCCCAGGGTGCTCATGAGAATTCAGTGACGAGAGTGCAAACAGGTGCCGGGCACTCGTGACCAGGGATCGGGGGAAGGCTGGCCAAAGAATTATGGAAAATCAGCACAGAGGACTCTCAAAGGCTGCAAGCAGAGTGGCCAGGGCGGGGCTGGCTGTCTTGGTGCATCTGCCTCAAGATCTCTATCAACATTGAATGCGACTTCCTGTTTTGAAAGGAAAAGACTATCACGTAGCAACCCAATCCCATGTTTGCAGTACTGCTGGGTTTCTCCTAGAATTTGAATTTCACAGAATCTCAACTGAAATCCATTGTGAGTGCCCAAGAAATGTGACTTTGCAAACCATACCTTAGACCTATCCTTTGTCCTTATTCATAATGAAAAATATAAGTGCATAATTGCTCATCTCCAGATAAATACATCATTTAAAAGAACCCTGGTTAGAAGTTGAAAATCGTGCTCCAACATTGGTATTTAGTAATATAACAATTTAATGTCTGTTAATATTTTTCTTCAATTTCACAGATGGGGACAATACCATCATTAGACATTTCCAGTGTCTAAAGTTGTTTTTAGAGAAAGAAAATCCATATGAATTTAATTGAAGAGACTAATTTATAGACCTGTGAGTTATATGTAATCTAACTAAGTACCCACTAGGATTCCAGCATTTGGGGGGGGGGGACAGGGACTTGATTTACTAGAGGAGTCATGTATGATTAGCTTTAACAATTTCCATATGGTTTAAGTCCTCAAAGTTCGTTTTCCTAAGCTGGTTGAGCATGTTTCACAAAAGCCTTTATCATCCTACCAGCATGTCCCAACTGTATTCCTGAATAGCATGAAGCAGTTCTGTAACACAGGCCAAACTAGAGTGGTTTTGAATGGTGTGATTTTACCATAAGTCAACCGTGGGAACCTAGCGTCATTTGAGCCATCAGCATCTGAGTTATTACTAAACTAGGGTCAAATGCAGAACTTCCTCTTTGTTGCCCCCCAGGTCTTAGGGATTCCAGGGGTGTATTGTGTGGAGCTTCTTTTCTGGTGGCTCTGCTGAGTGTGTGCAGGCACAGAACTCAGGACTCAAGTGAGACTGGGCCTTATTTTACCCCCGAAGTTCCTGATTGTTCATAGAAACTCCTGGCTTGAGTGTTCTGAAGTGAGTGTGACTCTCCTTCCAAAGAATTTTGATATCTGAGCCACTATTCACGGGGGAGAGAACTTGCATATAGATAGATTTTCACCTAAACCAATCAAGATCTGGCCATTCCCTTTTCTCTGATGAGCCAACTCTATCCTTCCCTGTATTTCTCAAAAGATCATATAGTGAGTTGAAGAGGTAGAAGGAAATAGAGTGACTGTCTTGTTAATAGCTTTGTGGAAGTTGAATTTGATGTTATTGCAGGGGCCCAGAATCTGTACATTAAACAAGGTCCGCTCGGGATTCTTCCTCCAGGGAATGCTGATACATCTCCCTGAAGCTGGGTCCACGTCCAATTTGGGGGTCTTGTCTGTGGTCTCCATTGGACCACAAGTCCCCGAAGACAAGCTTCTCCCTTCGGAGTGCTGGTGGGGCAGTGCTAGGTTGAGTCCAGGTTCTTGGCCACGGTTCTGTGCCCCAGAAGAATAGTGGTGTCCCCAGCACCCCGCTCCCTTTGCTGTCAGCAGCCGGGAGCAGCCTGCCTTGGCAGTACACCCTGATGCCCTTAGGGGTCAGGAGAACACAGATGGCAGCCCAGGGCAGACAGGGTCACTGCCCTTGCCTGGACAGCATCTGCAAACCTCACCAAGGGACACCCCAGGCTGGTGCTGGGTGTATGATCACGACATCCAGAACCACGCATGGCACCAGGCTAATGCAGTGCCCAGGAAGCTCCCGCCTTGAGCAGTAGTAGAACCCAAGCAGCAGTCAGGTAGGGTGCTCTGCTGTCACTGCCCAAGCAGGTGGGTGCTCGGAGACCACCTGCCAGACGCAGGCTGGCGCTGACCGCACTCCACACCCAGCGCTTGTTCATAGCACTGTTCATCTGGGATGAGGGAGCACTTCAGATGAGACGAGGTGGAAGACCCCCGAGATCAGGGCCACGCAGCACCCCAGGCCAGGGTCCATCAGCACTGGTGCCCGCCCCGGGCAGCCTTTAGCGTGTCGGCAATGTTAGTTATCAGAGAAGCCAGTCAAGTCTGACCAGGTGTCTGTAAGGGTCGTCAAGGCCAGGCCGTCCTGTTCATTATGACATTTGGCCTGGTGGCCTCTTCTTTGCCATGTGGTCAGGGAGGGATCCCATCCTAGTGTTCTGGGGATGGCCAAACACGTGACATGTGGCCCTGGACAGATGATACAGACACTGGCTTGCAAGCCACATAGTCACAGCTGGGGAGAAGGACCCTGCACCATGCAGAGCCATACCAGGTTGCTCTTGGGAACGGGGGTGTGGGGGGCAGGCTTTGTAGAATCCACAGGATGGTGCCTCTGGTTCCACGGTGGGTTGGGTTAATGATTCTATAGGCTGGAAGGGAATGAAACCTGCTGCTCAGATACAGGCAGAAGTGAGCCTCATCCCTGCATAAGGAGCACGCGTGGCTCGGGGACCCACCTGGGGAAGAGCTAGGAGGGGAACATGCGGGTGGCAACACAAGGCCTCACTGTTACGCGTGACGTCCAGGAAGCGCGTGACATCAGGCCTGCCTTTTGGGTCTTATACCACAGCAAGTATTTTTTTTTTTTTTAATTTTTTTTTAGTTGTAGATGGACACAATATCTTTATTTTATTTATTTATTTTTATGTGGTGCTGAGGATCGAACCCAGTGCCTCACGCATGTAAGGCCAGCGTTCTACCACTGAGCCACAACCCTATCCCCAACACAGCAGGTATTTTCTTCAAGCTTTGAGTCCTTTTTTTTTTTTCCTTCCCCCAGTTGAAGACTGTGTCACGGGTACTTCGAACAGCCCACCAAATCCCGATGAGCAAGACCAGGTAAGAATAATTTCAACAGTTTCTTATCACCCCCTAGCTATGTGGTAATCCACCCAGAAGGATTTCAAGAATGACCAAATAGTCTTAAAAATAAAAAATGAATAATGAGATTTCTAGATAAGGACATGAGATTGAAAATGGTCTTTAAGTGTCCAGCTAGGCAGCGTGGCCAGCAGCCTCTGTTACTGCTAATAACCACATAGCTTCAACCCAGTCTTTGAAGTGAGTATTTACCTGCTTGTAAAGAACAGAAAATTGACATCAGTGAGTTAGGAAGGGGAGTGGCTTTCCTTCACGTGGTTGGTTGGCTGGGGGTGGCTATGAAATGTTTTTTAAGACACCATAAAATTGGATAGGGTGATATAACATTTTGTAATGATTTGTAAAATTTTACTTTTTTCAGATTTTAGAAGTCAAACTTTTTCCTTTAATTGTTTTTATTTTTAAGTTCTTTTGTTAAAAATTATTTTACTGGTGCATTACGATTAGCTGTAACAGTGGGACTTGTTATGCCGTTTTCATACATGGGCGTGACAACATTTGGTCAGTCACATTCCCTGCACCATTCTGTCCCTGCCCGCTGCCCTCCCAAGACCTGCTTGCTCTACCCTACTGATCTCTCTTCAGATGTCAGACTTTAACATAATGTCTTTTTCCCAAAAGCAAATGTTTATTTTGTGTTCTGATCATGAGAGAAGATTTATTAGAGTTCAAATTGTGCAAAAAATAATAATAACCAAAACAATAACAATGGCCACAGAACCCAGGGAGGATTGCTTGTAATTCCACTGCTCCCCTTTGGCTGTACATCCTTCCAGTGGCTTCCCTGGGTCTCGGGGAGCTTCGGTTACTCCTGGCCCTGTACGGTCACACCTCTGTTCACTCACAGCATGCCAGCAAAGTTGCCCAATGCCTGGAATCTGCTAAACTCTGGCTGAAGCATTAAATGTCTCAGAAGCATGTCTTGCCTCAAGACAGGCAGGTTCATACCTGTTCCTTTCATAAACCAAGGTGATTTTTAACAAGTTTTGTTTGGTCTTGCTCTAAAAACATCAGTCTATAATAAATCTTCAGTAATGATATTCTTAGGCAGGCAAATCACCTCTGTAATAAAGCAAAGTTACATAGTAATTGGTAGAATAAGTTTTTTAATTGCAAAGCACAGCGCTCTTGGAAATTGCCGGTGGTGCTTTTAATCTGGGGTGGGTGCAGGGGTTCAGCCATGCCTGTGAAGGTGGGACTCTTCCTCCCAGTCCTGATAGTCAGCACTTTCCTCCAAATGACAGCCTAGTGACTGCCTGAATTTGCACTATTTCAATAAGCCCAAAGTAAACATTTTTCCTGCCAAAAACTGGTGAAGATAGCCTTCAATATCTTCACCAGTTTTCTCCTCTCCTTTTTTGTGACATGACATAGGCTTCCTTGAAGCTGAAAAGAACCATGTGTTTTTAGTTTATTTTTAGGGGTTTTCCAGAACCATAGCAGATTAGGTATAGAATATATGTTATAACCGTGATCAGTGTTTTCCCTAATATTAGAGTTCTGGCTATATCACTAAGGACTGTCCTAATAGATGAAAATGTATTTATCAACTAAAAAAAGGAGGAAAGACCTATTTGAGACTTCTGAAGTTCTATTTTAAAATCAAATGTCTTCTCTTCCTATGAAAGTGGGAATGTAAAGCTAGCTACTTCAGTTGGCTATTTCTTTTTATAATCTATAGGATTTGTTCTAACTGCTAGAGACAGACAGATTCTTTGAAACCAACTTGGCACTTAGAACAAAGAAAACTCGCTGGGGAAGAAAGATTTAAAGGAGAGAGAGGAAAAACAAAGAAAAAGGCAATCTACTCTCCATTTTCTCTAGTTTAAACATTAAAAGCAAGCTGGAAATGATTCTTGATTTGAACACTAAAATCCTGTCCCAGTAAGGCTTAATTTCAACCGCCTTTCTTTGAATCCTGCAGCACCTGATGTCTAAGACCAAGCTTTGGGAATAACCCTCTGCTTTCAGTCATTTACTTGATGCCCTGATTAGCAGAGCTGCCCTGCTCCTGCAATTACTGATTATTGACTATAATCTGAGACCATCTGGACACAGGTTTTTTGGTTTTTATGTGTGTGTGCTGGGGAGGGAACTGTGGGCCTCCTGCATGCCAGGCAAGCACTTTACCACCTAGCTGTGTCCCCAGTTACGGACTGAGCACTCTTGGACATAAAGAGGGAGGAGGGGACAAAAGGAGGCAAGAGCCCAGGAAGAACTTACCCATTTGCTGGAGAGGACTACACACAAGATGAGATCCCAGGAAGCAGGCTCGCTGTTTAAAAGATCCTGTGACCTGCATTCACCAGTGACATTCTTAACTCTGCTACAGGCGTAAGCACATGACTAATGGGGTAAGAGCAGAATTTGTTGCAGTCTGTAGCCAGGAACCTGTGCCAAGAGGAGTCTGATGTTACACTAAAAGTGAGGAAAATAGTCAATATTCAGGATGCTAAATTGGAGCTAAGAGGTTATGGAAAGACAACACTTTCCTCTGTATTGTTTTCTTGGCTTTACAACTAAGGGTTTTATTTTTAAGTTTCAGAAACCATATTAATTATTGGCTCCTATAGTTATCATAATGTGAAATGTTAATAGTAAGAAAAAGTGAATGTAGCACACATAGGAGCTCTTCAGACTGTCTTCTCAAATTTTCTGTAAATCTAAAACTATTTTAAAATACAAAGTTTATTTTAAAAAGAACAATAAATAAAATGTTCAATTCTAGGGTAGTGGAAGAACTCACCCACAATTCCACCATTCAATACAAACTTTGTCACTTTGGTAAATTCCTTTCAACGTTTTTATGTGCAACAGTTAAAAACAAGAGCTGCAAATAATTGCACATTGTTCCGTTTCCTAGTTTTGTTGTTTGTTTTCTCGTGCACACTTCACCCAGTGCACCATCCACCCTGTGGCTCCATGTGGCTCCACAGTCCTGGTCACTGGCAGCAAGATATGATCACGTGTGACATGGATCACGTGTGACATGGAAACGGTGTTGGAGGTGGGGTGGTGTGCACGAAGGCCACGTGGGGACTCTGACAGTGAATGTGGCCAGGGGCTATAGCTGTCCTTGAAGGCCGTAAGAGTGGGCTGGAAGTATAGTCGAGGCCAGGGCCCAGGAGCCTTGGATGTCAAGAGAGGGGTGGGTGGAAGGAGTTGGGGGTTTAAGTGATGTCCTTTGACCATATCTGGGACCCCAGGGAGACGGGAAGGATGAGACAGGCTGGAAGAAAGTTTCTATTCACAGTGTAAACGGAGAGTTCAGGGAGGCCAGGAGCATGTGTGCTGGCAAAGAAGAGAGGAAGGCTCCGTGGGATGCCTCAGAGCGTTCTGGGAATGTTCTCCTGGCAGCGGCGTGTTCAGGGCGGGTGGGAAGAAACTGAGGCTGGGAGACGCCAGTCACTGCTGTGGTCACTCGGACGCAGTCTGGGGGCTTGGATTTGGGCTTGTCAGGGAGAACCAGGAGGCAGGCGTGTAATTTGGAACCCTGGTGTCCTAGAGCTAGGGCTGCTGTGACTGTGCCCCTTGCTGAGGAGGCCACAGTGTGAAGTCAGGGAGGCAGTGAGGGGAGGATCTGCTCCAGGTCTGCTCCTTGGAGGGTCCCTGTGTCATCTCCCACTGTCTCTGCACGGCACCTTCTCTCCAGTGTGTCTGTTTTGGTGTCCCAATCCCCCTTTTTCATAGGACACCAGTCATTTCAGTTCAGGGCCCACCTATGACCCTGTCTTGACCCATTTTCCACTCTATCTCCAAATAAGCACCTTCTGAGGTACAAAGGCTTAGAGCTCAGTGCACCTCCGCAGGGACTTCAGTCAGTCCCCGACCTGTGAAAAACAAAACGAGAACCAAACAGCAGCAACACATCCCAGAGGAGGATGAACAGGCTCTGGTGCCCAGGAGCCCATGGGACTGAGGGAGAGAGGGACTGCAGGTCACCTGAGTCCCAGCTGGTGGCCAGGCCTGTGGTGGCGCTGTCAGCGGGAAGGTGGCTTGTCTGGGCAATGGAAAAGCTGAGGCGTGGTCAGAAGCAACAGCGACTGGAGCCTCTGTGTCCTCCCACACCCTGGGGGCCCATCGTCTAGCCAGTGGATTATCCCCCGCCACCTTTTTTTTTTTTTTTATTCAATGAACTTTATATTTTTAGAGCAGTTTTAGATGCACAGCAAAATGGAGTGGAAAGTGCAGAGATTTCCCATTTGCCACCTGCCCCTACACACAGCCTCCCCTCCGTCAGCATCCCCTTATCACACGGCCATGCTTATTATGGTCAGTGAACCCACGGAGACAGTCATCATCTCCAGAAGTCTAGAGTGTCCATTAGGGCCATGTGGTGTGTGCCTTCTGTGGCTTTGGACACATGTCATGATTATAGTCTACAGAGTAGTTTCACTGACCCGAAAATGACTCAGTTCTGCCTCCTCGTCCCCCCCGGCCCCCGCAACCTCTGATCTTTCCAAGGGCCCCACAGTCTTGGCTTTTCCAGAATGTCCTAGGGTGGAGTCACACAACCTGTGACCTTTGCAGCAGGCTACTTTCCTCCAGGTCTCTTCATGGTCCAGCTCACTGCTTCCCAGGGCCAAGTGACATCTGTTGTCACTGACCCACTCACCTGCTCAAAGACATCCTGGTTGGCCTCAAACTTTCTGGTGATTATGAATAAAGCTGCCGTCAACATCCACCCCGCGGGTGTTTGTATGGATGTGTTAATTTCTTTGAGCAAATGCTGGCTTGTGGGGCAAGAGGAAGCTGACTTTGGTAAGAAGCAGCTGGCTGTCTTCCCAAGAGGCTGTTCTGTTCAGTTCCTGCAGAGGATGAAAGAGCCTCTGCTGCTGCTCTCCGGCATCTGGTGTTCTGAGTTCTGGCCTTTCCAGCAGCTGCCTGCTAGTACCTGTTGTTGCATCTGCATTTTCATGGTGACATAGGATATGAGGCATCTTTTAACACGTGAATTTTCCACCTATATGTCGTCTTTAATGGATTGTCTGCTCAGGCCTCTTGGTCAGTTTCAGTTGGTTGATTGTGTTCTTCTTGTTGAGTTTTGAGGTTTCTTTGAACATCTGGCTAACAGTCTGTTATCAAATGTCTTCTACAGATATTTTTTCCCAGTCTGTGTCTTGCCTTCTGTTCTTTTGACAGTGTCTTTGCAAAATAGAAAATTTTGATTTGATTGAAGCCGGTTTATCAGTTCTTGCCTTTGTGGGAGGTGCCTTTGCTGTTGGACCTCAGAAGTCATTGTGTGGGGGGGGCTGGGGTTGTGGCTCAGTGGCAGAGCACTGGCCTAGCTCGTGTGAGCCACTGGGTTTGCTTCTCAGCACCGCATATAAATAAATGAATAAAATAAAGGTCCATCAACATCATCTAAAAAAAATTTTTTTTTAAAGAAGTCATCGTCGAGGTCATCTGGATTCTCTCCCACTGTCTTCTGGGAGTTTTATGGTTCTGCGTTATACCTTTAGGTCTGTCATCCCTCTCAAGCTGGTTTTGTGAAGAGTGTGCAGTTTGTCTCTCCCTGCGCGGGTGTCCAGTTAATTCAGCACTTGTTGTTTGTTAAGACTGGCAGGCCCTGTTGCCTCGCTATGTTCCTTTGTCAAAGGCCACTTGAGCATGTTTGTGTGAGCTTGCTTCTGGCTCTTCCTCTGTTCCACTGAAGGCCACTGTCACGACTGCTGCAACTTTTTATAGTGTCTGAAAGTTGACGTGTGAGTCCCCATGCTGCAGCCCTTCAGGGGCTGCTGAGGTCTTTGAACTCCCCGTGTGAACTTGAGAATCAGTTTCTCCATGCCCAGATCATACCCTGCTGGGGTTTTAGTCGGATTGTGTGACTGAGAGCATCAGCTGGGCAGGCCTGGCATCTGGGCCTCCACCGTTCTAGAGGGGAACAAGGCACCAGAGGGTCTTTTATACACCTCCTCTTTTTTTTTTAATATTTTTTCAGTTGTTGATGGATCTTTATTTTATTTATTATTTACATGTGGTGCTGAGGATTGAACCCAGTGCCTCACGCGTGCTAGGCAAGCGCTCTACCACTGAGCTACAGCCCCAGCCCCGATACACCTCCTCTTTATGGGGGCCAAGCGCCTGTCCTGCCCACACAATGGGCACCCACTGTGGCGTGTGCATGACAGTATCCTCAGGTTCTGCCAGGTCCTGCTCACAGAACTAGGGTCATGGTGGTAAAACGGACAGGTTCCCTGCCATGTGGACCTGACATTCGAGTGCATGAGGAGGGGCCTCTCTGTCCACTGGCCCTGCGACCTGGACAGCCCCTGCAGCCTCTCAGTGCCTTTGCTTCCTCTCTGTACGATAGCAGGGCACAGTGATGACAGGCACACCAGCAGTACCCACCTCATGGCATTGCAGTGACAGAGTGCACTCATGCTTTTTCTTTTGGTGGTACTGGGGATACAACCCAAGGCCTTCTGCATGCAAGACAAGCGCTCTACGAGCTGAGCTATACCCCCAGCCCAAACTCATACTTTTTAAGCTCTTGAAATATCAAGTCCATCATCAAAGCCTGATGCCACGAACAGATAAGAGTAAGAAGGAGCGGCTTCGCACCACATGGAGCATTTCCAATGGTAAAGGTGCTGTGGAGAAAGATAGAGCAGAGGAGAGCATGGGAGAGCTGCTTTTACTGGGAATCTGAAACAAACTGTGCTCAGGGGACTCTTAGAAGGTCTTACAGAAAGCAAAGAGGAAGCGGTAGATGTGGCGGAGTCACAGGCTGTGCTGGCCCAGGCTTAGGAAGCTTGGCCTCCTGCTGCACCGCGGTGCTGTGAGCAGGTTGGCAGAGGGTGCGCAGAGTGGCTTCCTCCCTCCACAACCCCTGGTGGAGCTGAGCTGGCGAGGCCTGTGCACAGGGGACGGGCACAGCTCCAGGACAGGCGGCTGACTCCCCCAGACACATGCACCCCAGGACAGGCACCCTGCAGGTGTCCCGGTGATACTGCTGGTTACCGTGATGAGTTGTGCTCCTCCACATGTTGAAGTTTGAACATTAGAGCAGCACACCAAGGCAGGCATTTAAGCAGGGTTTATTTAAAAGGGCTAACATAGACTTCTCCCGGGAGGGAGACAGGGGCCATGGCTGGTATCCTGGCATCCCCAGAAGTATACACGTTTTGCCTTTCTTTTTTAAGTATTTTTTTTAGTTGTTGATGGATCTTTATTTATTTTATTTTTTTATATGTGGTGCTGAGAATCGAATCCAGTGCCTCATGCATCCTAGGCAAGCACTCTGCCAGTGAGCCACAACCCCGGCCCCATGTTTTCCCTTTTTATACGACCTAGGCTTCCTTTTCTCCTGCTCTCTTCCCCTTCTCTCTCCTTCCTGTGTACTGACTAGGGGGAAGGGCCCAGGTGTAATGGACCACTCCTTGGGACAGGTTACCTCAGCATCAGGTTGGAGCAGGGGTGATAAGGGTGGAGGAAGGGCTCTGGATGCATTAGCATTTCAATACTTCTCCAAATCGGCCTCCCTGATCCCAGCTGACTCAATTTACCTATCCACACTGACTGCCAGTCTAATTCTGGCTTCACCGGGTGGGGCCCTGCCGCCACCTGGGCAGTGGAGAGGCTTTGGCTGGAGCACACTGCTGGCCAGCTGGCGGCCATTGAGAACAGAGGCCCTGAGGCAGAGGGGAGGGAGTGGGCCAGCTCAGAGGCTCTGAGCTTCCAGAGCAGCAAGCGCAGGCGACCCGTCCTCCCTTGTCCCCCGCCCCTGCTCCTGCTGTGGATCTCAGGGAGGGAGTAATTTTTAAAAGCCTCCTAAGTGATTCTCCCCCAAATAAAATAATTGAACAGGAGGATAAATCTCTGTGCATGGGTTAAGTTTCCCTATCCCAGGGTCCACTTGGCCATGGAAACATCCCGCCATAGGGCAGCCGCGGCCAGCTTCTCAGCCCCTCACACACACAGTGGCAGCCAGGCTGGGCCTGGGGGCACCCACAGGCAGCAGCCACCCCGTGGAGGGACACCTCTGTTGGCAAGCACCCCTCAAGAGGCCCTTGGGTGGGGCTGAGAGCAGCCCCAACTCTCGCTTATCCCACGAGTGCCTTTCCTTCTTGGTGAGCTGATGGTGGGCTGGGGGCAAGGCGTACCCCACCACTTTGCCCCTCTTAGCTGGTCCTTTGGGGTTTCATCTGGCATCGCTGTGTGGAATGTGGACACCCCATTGTCCTCAAAGACACTAGGAAAATGTCTGCGACGTATTCTGTTGCAGTCTATGCCATTGAGTTACTGAAGAATTTCCCTAACGTGGGCCTTTGAGACTGTTTCAGTGTTTTATTTTACTGTTATAAATACTGCTTAGGTGAATGTTGGAGTCTCAGTCCCTGCCGGTCAGCCCCTAGTCAGGCTATCTACTTCCTTAGACCACATGTCTGTATTTACAGAAGAGACCCAGGCCCAGACTGTCAGTTCTTTCTTCCATGAAGCAAGCCAGAAGGGCCCTAGGTCCATTCCTGGTAAAAACAACAACAACAACAACAAAAAAAACACAAAATTACCAAATAGGAAAACCACAAGGCTGTTGTATTTGTTGAAAGCCCAGCAGTAAGTAAGTAATTTCTTTGAAATTAATAAGTCTTTCAAAAATAAAGTTCTACAGCCGGGCGCGGTGGCATAAGCCGGTAATCCCAGCACTTAGGGAGGCTGAGACAGGAGAATTGCAAGTTCAAAGCCAGCCTCAGCAACGGCGAGGCACTAAGCAACTCAGTGAGACCCTGTCTCTACATAAAACACAAAATAGGGCTGGGGATGTGGCTCAGTGGTCGAGTGCCGCTGAGTTCAATCTCTAGTACCAAATAAATAAATAAAGTTCTATGTTATGTTACCCAAAATAAGCGGAGGGCTAGGGATCACAGAAACCCAAGCTTGCTAGTCTGCTGATGGTTTCACAATATGGTGGCCAACACCAAAATTTTCAGTCTGTCATTTGCCAGAAAACTATCTTAATTAATAATTTCTTGAGTAGCTAAAGTAGCTACTCAAGAAATGGGAACTAATTTTATATCTGGTTTATTCACCAAAGAAACACAAGTCTCGTATTTCCAAGGATACATATTTTGTATCTTAGATGTGATTTCCTTGTGGCTTTGACCCCTCCTACTCCTGTACCCTCCTTTGGGATTCTGGGATTCCCCCTAAGATCAGCACCATCCAGTGGTAAATTGGAGGGTGGCTTAGTGTTGCTGTGGCAGTTTAGAAAGTGGATCTAGGCCCACAAACCCAGTTTGACAAGTGGACATCTTTAGAGTTTGCTTTTGGGTCCTGGAATTCGTGTGTTGGAAAATTAGTTCCCTAAGTGTCAGTATTAAGAGGTAGGAGGGTGGATGTGGTGGCACACAGTAGTAATCCCAGGCTCGAGAGGCTGAGGCAGGGGAATTGCAAGTTCAAAGCCAGCCTGAGCAATTTACAGAGACCCTAAGCAACTGAGCAAGACCCTGACTCAAAATTAAAAAAAAAAAATATGCTGGGGATGTGGCTCAGTGGTTGAGCACCCCTGGGTTCAATCCCTGGTACCGAAAAAACTTTTTTAAATACATAAAAATTTTAAAAGTAGGTAGGGGGTCTATAAAAGGTGATCAGGTCATGGAGGCCACTCTCTCAAGAGTGAGTTGATGATCCCAAGAGCAAGTTCATATAAAGCAAGGCTGCCCCTGTTTCTCTCTCTCCTCCCACCTACTCACAGTCCTTCCTGCTGTGGTATGATGGGCATAGCACGAGGCCCTCACCAGATGTGGCCCCTGCACCTTGAACTTCCCAGCCTCCAGAACTGTAAGCCAAACTTCTTTTCTTTATGAATGACCCAGTCTGTGGTATTCAGTTATAGCAGCAGAAAACAGACTAAGATAGCTAAAGAGGACCTAAGAAGTCATTCTCTTGACTCCCTTACTTACGGAGGAGGGAACCAGAGGCAGTTGATGAAGGGTAGAGAGGGAACCTGGGACTCTGCCCAGCACTACCCCCATCCTCCCTGAGTTGGTAATAGTCGGCGTTACCAATGTCACCTTGCCTAAATCTAAGGAAATAATAGCCTTTTCCACCGTTCTGGTGATTAATATCAGACTGCAGAGTAGCCTGCGTGAGTGGTTCTAGAGCAGGACTGGTAAATGGAGGGGTCGCGCCTTTCTTTACAGTGGGCAGAATCCCATCCAGCAGCCTCGTTGCCTCTGGAGCAGTGGCCCACCAGACTCTGCAAACCGGAAGCAATTATGCTCGTGATAATAACAGGGCACGGGCCCCTCCAGCACTTGTGCAGATGGTATCTGACGTGAGTCACCTGGCAGGCCCCTACCTGCTCCTCTTGATTTCCAGCAATCCTTTCAAGCTCTAACAGGATCTGTTTAGTAGATTCGTGAGTCCTTTAGCTTTTTCTCTAAGGGAAAATCAGATAGCTCTGGTTTGTTTGGTAATTCCTTACTTTACCTCTGATACTCCGTTTATACAATGAGGAGCCAGTGCTCCCAGGTACAGCTGTGAACTTGCCCTGGGACGTGCACTTGGTATTTTAACTCTGATGAGAGCGACTCACTTCAGCCATTCAGCTAGTCTGCCCGTCCAAACAGATGGCCTTTTCTGAAGCCAGGCCACGAATAGGCCGTTGACATGGTGCTGTCTGGATGCCTAGGCAAGGGGTTGGTTCACAGGATGGAGATTACCTGCTCTGTGCTGTGAACTTGGCCTTGAACCTGTCCCCTCTGTTCTTTGTGGACCAGCCTTCCACGTTAGCCTACAGAGCTGGCCATCCCACCTCTAAGAAGGGGATCTAGGGTGCTGCATTAGGATGGACGACTAGCTGTTGAAAACAGGGGAGTGGTGCCTGTGGAGGCAGTAACCTCCTCAAGAGCCACGGAACTTCTTCCATCTTTTGAGAGCCTGGACGGTTTTGCCCAAAGCAGACAAGAACCTGACGCGCCTCCCCGCCTTGGGACTTCCTTCCTCAGCGTGTGATGTCTTATCTTTCTAGACTAAATTTATTCGTCCCTGGCCGTGAGCTTGCTGTGACCCTCCCCTTCCCGCACGCACCCCCCGCGGCCGTGATCTCTTGGATCACACTGTCACTGGGAATAAGCCTCCGACCCAGACTGGAGCTGCCCGCTGGCCCCAGCCTCCCCTCCCGTGTCCTCAGGTCCCCCCACTGGCCTTCAGCTGGCTCCACACATCCCGTGCTCAGGTGTTAGCCCTCCTGGCCTCGCTCAGCCTGTGGAGAGGCTCCTGCATTCTTGGCCTCTCGTCTCCGCCCCCAGCCCTCCCATGGCCTCGCACAGACTCGGCTTGATGTCCTAGTTGGGCATTTTGGTGCTGCTCTTGCTGGTTTTTTGTGAACCTGCCAAGTCCTAGGCATGTGTGGACCAGGACCACCTGCCTCCTGTTTCCCATGACTGAAGAAAATACTGGATGTGGATTGCTGTTCACATCAGTCTCATGACGCGTCCCCACTACCCAACCCAAGTCACCACTCCAGGGCCTCGAGGATGTGTTTCTATAAGGACGTTTCCTAGAAATGAAATTCTAAAAGGGAGACCCCAGTGTTCTCATTTGATGGAGGCTCTGAGTTAGTTGAATGCTAAAGGCTCTGAGTTAGTGCTGCTTTTGGACCAGAGCAAGATGAAGCATCAGAGGTAAGACTCGGAGGGGCCCGGGCGTGGCTGCCTTGATACCTCGTCGCTTTCAGGGACACTCAGGGGCTTTCAGAGTTCCAGGAGAAGCCAGCAGCTGTCCCTCTGTCCAGCTCCACTGCCTTGACGCAGTGGCTTTGCCTTCTCCTTCCGGGCTGGGTTGACCAATGCCCTTGGAGCTGGGTGGGTCAGAGTGTGGGTGGGTCAGAGTGTCACCTGGGCTTCACGGTGGGTCACAGTGTCACCTGGGCATCAGGTGTGGCTGCCCTCATGCGTGTCAGGAGTCAGAACTGGCACACTTTTTAGAAAATAATTTGTCAGCAGCCATAGCTTATGGATCTAGGAATCGCCATGTGAGGACACAATTCCGGAAATCAAACGGAGAGCAAGACGCGTCACAGGCGTCACAACAGGAGAGCTGAGGATCTCCTCGGGCCCACTGGCAGGACCTTACAGAGTGAACGGACGCTGTGACGTTACTCAACATTAAAAAGAACAGAGACGCTGGCTTTGAAAACTGTGTGTGACATATTGTTAAACAGACGAAGCCATTTGTAGACCAATATGGTTTAGGACTTAAAAATGTCTCTGTTCAGGTGTTGACTATGGCCATATGTCACTGTGGTGACTAAGGCACTGGAAAGGATGTGTGCACACTGTCACCAGTGACCTGTCGGGGCTACATGGAGTGGCAAGACGGCATGAGAGATTGACAGACAACAATTTTCACATCTCTTTTCTCTTTGTTACAAAATCAAACAATGATTTTGAGCCGTTTTTGCTTTATTTATTTATTTTTCAAATTATAAATAAAGTATTAGACTAAATCATCCATAGCATTTAGGCTCAGAGCACCAGGCTCTCTTCAGCTAGAACGCGGTAATGTACCACAGGACGATCGCAGAGCAGGGAGTGTTAACGCCACCTGGCGTCAGCCCCTGTGCCTGGCGTCACTTGCCTCCTGTCACCGGGATGGGGAATGAAACAGATGCCTGCGAAAGCTCCCGCCTCTGTAATCCAGCATCCCATGGTCTCCCTATGTTTCCACGCACAGACCAGAATCTCCTGCACAATCCTTGGTGATATTTATGAACAATAATCAAGTATGCTTCATTCACAAAGGGAAACCCGTCTAATCTTTATCTTTGACACCACAGCAGAGGTGTGAACCTACGCCCGAGCCTGCCTGGCCCGGTGGCAGAACAGCCACTGCGGTCCTTGACCCCCACTCAACTCCTGCCGGAGGAGAGCCAAACGTGCACAAGCCTGCAGGTGTGTCCTCACCCTGGAGCCTTTCTTCACCCTCAGGGGAACCCCCCATCCCAAGGTCTCCCTTGCCCCCTGCCCACTATTGTGCTGTCCTCAATCTCTCTGTGCCTTTTGACACTTGGTTCCTGTGACATCAGTATTTATGCGTGTCTTTGTTCCATTCCTGGATTTTAATCTTGAGGCAACAGGCCTTGGTTTCACATGCCAGGGTTTAGAATGGTTTTTTACGCTGAGTAGATGCTCAGTAAATGTATCCCGAATTGAGTACATTTCCGAAAGCCAGTTTGCTGAATATACTTTCAGAGAGAAAATGATCACATGTCCATTTTTCTATAGGTCTATTTCAACAAAAAGTAAAAATGAATGCTGCTGTTGCAATGGTAGCAATTAATTTGCAGAAAAAATAACAGTATAAATTGGTTTTCTGGGAAGGAGGTTCACAGTAGGAGTGTTTAGAGGTGGAGGTTGGTGACTGTTCCGCAGAGTCACACAGGCAATGGCTCTGTCTTGGGAGTTCTCGCCACTAACAGCTACGTGGCTTTCAATGGCCGGGCGACAAGGGAAGGTTTTGCACAGTCCCAGTCCTTGTTAGAGAAGCCCTGTTACCCTCACACCGGGCTCTAAAACCTTCTCAGGTTCTTGACCCATAGTGGAGGTTGCCTTCGCGCAGTGGGCAGGGGCACCTTGATGTTGGTCTCCGCGGTGGTTCCAGCCAGGCTTTGGCTTTCTGTGGTATGCTTTCCCACTCAGCTCTTTCCCCCTCAGATTGCAAAATAATAAAGCCGGACTCTGTAGTGTTCGCTTCAGCAGCCCGTATACTGAAATCGGAACGATACAGAGAAGATAGCGTGGCCCCTGCATGAAGATGACCCACACATTCATGAAGTGTTCCTTATTTAAAGAAGGAAAGAAAAGTCCAAAACAAAACACGAACTCTTTATTAATTAGCCTAAGTGTAGATATTTAAAGACCAAACTAGACAGTCCTGAAAGATACGTACCCACGGGACTGTCAGGGACCCAGATTTCAGTGTGTTTTGTTTAAAAGATATATTTGGCATTTTATTTCATCAGGCTGGGCATCAAACCCAGGGCCTAGCCCCTCGCACAGCGACACCTCCAGACCCTAGGTGGCTTTTATTGTTGGTTCATGAACTGGGCAGCATGCAGTCTGCAAAACAGAGGCGCTCCAGTGGGCGTGGCAGAATCCAGTTTTTAAAGGCAGCTTGAGCAAGGAGCAGCACAGTGCCAAGGGTGGGTGGGCTGCACGAGGTCACCTTGGGTCCCTTTCCTTGTTGGGGTTGGAGCAGAAGGGACTCTCTTATTCTGCCAGCTCAGGTGGACTGGGCCCCTTTGGATCAGTTCTTGCAAATATCCTGTCTTGTTTTTTTTTTTTTTTTTTTTGTAACTGGCCATTTTGGAGATGTGGCATCTTTCCTGGTTCTGGAGAAAGTCAGATCTTGGGAGTAAGCAGCTTAGGTTTTACTTGGGTGATGTGGGTCCCTGGCATGAGTTACTCCATTTGGGGTTGATTGGTTAGGGCCTAGTGCAGGAGTGCGGTCCAAATCAATGGCTTCCCATGAATCTTATTTAACAGGACTTTCCCAGTCGTGTCATTCCATCCCACGTGGACGACATGTTGAGCTCTGACTTAAGAGTCTTTCCCAGGCTGTTCTGGGCCCCAGACTTTCTCTGCTGTGAAATCTTTGTGTAAATCTCTACAGGCAACTGTCCTGCAGCACCTGGAGTTCTTAGCTCCCTGAGCAGAAATGGGACCTATCACCTTATAAACCAAACAGAGGACAAAATCCCTGAAATTTTGCCAATTTTCTATCTGTTGAAAGAATTCTTGGCAGTAGTTAACACATTTTGCCCAGTACTGAAATAATTCTGTTACATCCACAATGAGAAGATTTTATAAAATGGAGTTTTTCTTAGCCTATTTGAATATATAAAGTATTGTTGTTCAACCCTGCAGTTTATTAAAATTTCTTACGATTTTAAAAATAACCCTTCTCCGGGTCCCACAACACACCACTTAAATGAGAATCTCTTCCCAGCCAGAGTTGAGAAAAGTTAACATGTTTTAGGGTGGTAGGCAAACTTTCCAAATGCATATGAGTATTAGTCTGTTTTCAGTTGCTATAATAAATAGCTGAGGCTGGTACTTTATAAAGAAAAGAAGTATATTTCACTGACAGTTTTGGAGGCTGAAAGTCCAAGTTTGGATTGTCCCCTCATTCTATGAAACTAGGAGGGCCTCATAGTGTCCTGGAAGAGTGCATGAGAGAGGGAAGATCACATGGAAAGACAGGAAGCCAGAGAACTGGGGGGATCTTTTATAACAACTCTCTCAAGAGACTCTAACCAGGGTCTCAGAGAACTAACTTAATCCCTTCTGAGAGCAGGACCCCCAGAGCCCTAAGGACTTCCATTAGCCCTACCTCTTAAAGATCCCACCACCTCTCAACATTTCCACACTGGGGACCAAGCTTCTAGCACATGAATCCTTGGGGACAAACCATATTTGCTCCGTGGCAAGGCCTATATGGTTTAAATGATTTATTTAAAATCACAGATTACAGTAATTTGCAGATTTGGCTCTTCCTCCTTCTCTCCATGGGTAAATGCTACTCAGAGTCCCTCTGACATCCTGGGCAGTGTTTGAGCATCTCACCAGGCCATGTGGCTGTGCAGAGCACGCTGCCTTTCCTGGGGCCTATGTGTTTTGAGAGCTCTTCTCCTCCTCCCCC
>PVHX01002955.1:48477-134001 GCA_004024805.1 Geosciurus inauris | reverse complement strand
TTTCCTCATCCCCCCCTTTTTATTTTTTATTTTATTTTATTTTTTTAGTCGTTGATGGATCTTTATTTTATTTATTATTCATATGTGGTGCTGAGGATCGAACCCAGTGCCTCACGCATGCGAGGCAAGCGCTCTACCACTGAGCTACACCGTCAGCCCCCCCCCCCTTTTTTTAATTCCTTATTTTTCTTCAACTTTCTGGGTCCAGTTTATTTCACTTGGCAGGATGTTCTCCGGTTCCATCCATTTGGAAATGCCGTGATCTCATTCTTCATGGCTGAGCAGAACTCTGTGGTCCACATGTCCACATTTTCTTTCTCCGTTGGTCTGTTGATGGCAGTAAGAACATTCTCCTAATGGTGCGACCATCGCCACCAGCCACCCACAGGGCATTCTCATTGTCCAGAGGAAGCCTGCTCCCCATAGACGACAGCTCCCCGTGCCGTCCTGCAGCCCTGGCCACCTGCTAGTCTCCACGGCCTGACAACTCTAAGTGCCTCGGGTGAATGGAGGCCCGTGCGGTCAGTCCTTTTGTGGCTGGCTCCTTTCATTCAGCTCATGTCCTCGGGTTCACCCACCTTGTGGCATGTGTCAGTCTCCCTCTTTTTGAGCTCAGTGATAATCTTCTGTATGGCTAGGCCACATTTTTAGAAAATCCAGTCTTCATTGAAGGGCACATGGTCTGTTTCCCCTCCTGGTTTGTGTGCATAGCACTGCTATGAAATAGAACAGGGTGTTCCAGTATCTTCCCGAGACCCTGCTTTCGGTTCCTTGGGGTACAAACCCAGAGGTGGATGTTCTGGCAGTTCTGGTTTTGATTTTCTGAGGAGCCGTCATCCGCGTTTCCCGGTCTCTGCACTGGTTCATTCCCTCGAGGGGAGTGTGAATCCCCACCCCCATGTGCTGGCCAACACTTTTCCTGGGGACTGGCTTATGCTTCTGCTTTTCAACAGCAGGCACTGTGCTGTGTGTGAGGCAGGCAGGCAGAGCGCCTAGGAACCAGTAGATGATGCTGTCTCCAGAGATTGTATCCCACCGGTCTACGCAGCACTAGGAGGGTTTGGTTTTGCTTGGGGTTTGCAGTTTCCACAGGGTAGCCTGTATTACTTTTTTTTTTTGGGTACCAGGGATTGAACTCAGGGGCACTCCACCACTGAGCCACATCCCCAGCCCTATTTTGTATTTTATTTACAGACAGGGTCTCACTGAGTTTCATAGGTCCTCGCTTTTTGCTGAGGCTGGCTTTGAACTCATGATCCTCCTGTCTCAGTCTTCTGAGCCACTGGGATTACAGGTGTGTGCCACCGTGCCCAGCTGTATTACTGTTTTGAAGTAATTTCTTGTATTACTATTTTGAAGTCACAAACCCCCGGGTTAAAAAAAAAATCACTAAATGTGTGGGGGTTTTTTGTTGTTTTCTTTTTTTGTTTTTTTAAAATATTTTTTTAAGTTGTAGATGGACACAATACCTTTATTTTAATTATTTATTTGTACATGGTGCTGAGGATCAAACCCAGTGCCTCACACTTGCTAGGCAAGCGCTCTACCACTGAGCCACCACCCCAGCTCCACTAAATGTGTGTTATATGGTTTTGCCTCCTTATTCTCCCAGGTCAGTGAAGTCCTGCTGTGATTTCCACAAAATAACTTTGCTCAGAGTAATAATCTCTCAGAGTGCTCAGTAAAGCCATACAATTGGCTTTCCTGGACTCACCAAAATGTCCTTTTTCCTCAAAGATAATCTTTTTTTTTTTTTAATTTTTTTAAAAATTTTTTTTAATTGTATGCAATATCTTTTATTATTTATTTTTATGTGGTGCTGAGGATCGAACCTGGTGACTTACGCATGCGAGGCAAGCGCTCTACCACTGAGCCACCGCCCCAGCCCCTTAAATATTTTTTTTAGTTGTTGATGGACCTTTATTTTTTATTTATTTCTATGTGGTGCTGAGGATCGAACCCAGTGCCTCACGCATGCTGGGCAAGCACTCTACCACTGAGCCACAACCCCAGCCCCCTCAAGGATAATCTTTTAAAAATTCTCAACCTGCTTAGTGCAGTGTCGCACCCTTGTAATCCCAGCAGTTTGGGAGGCTGAGACGGGAGGATCTCAAGTTCAAAGCCAGCCTCAGTAACTGAGCGAGAGCCTAAGCAACTCAGTGAGTCTCTGTCTCAAAATAAAAAGGAATGGGGATGTGGCTCAGTGGTAAAGCACTCCTGGGTTCAATTTCTAGTTTAAAAACTCTTAATCTTATATTCAAGCATATACAGTCATTGTAATAAAAGTTTAAAAAGACAGGAAAAGATAGTGAAGTAGTTAGTGTGCGATGCTGCTGATTTGCTTACATTGCCACATCCCTCCTCCCCTCCCAAACTAAAGGTGCCCCCGCCCCCCGCCCCAGTGCTAGGATGGAACCCAGGGCCTTATGCACACTAGACAAGCACTTGACCGCTGAGCTACAACCTCAGTCACACTGAAACTTTAATTCCTTGTTCACTTAGCAACCACTGACTGTGCTTGTAAACTGATTTCTTACACACCCCTCTGTCTTTCACATACACAGCCAGCCTCACCCCGGAACTGCAGGAATCCAGCTCTCCAGGGTTGCACCGCTCCCTCAGAGGTAGTTCTTAGCTCCTGGGCACTTGGAGGATGATGTGAGCTAGCCCTGTGTCCCTGGCACATGGTGTGGCCTTACCAGTACCAGCCATTGGGAAGTGTGGCAGGGAAGGAGGCTCAGGCTGTTGGTTTCGAGGGCTGGTGTAGAAGGGAGGCTCGAATGTGCTTCACGACCTGGGGAAGGCTCTCCAAGAGGAGCAGGAGGGCAGAGAGAAGGAGCACTTTAAGCCCTGTCCCATTTCCCCCACCCTTCTGGGCTGCTCACAGCTAAGCCCACAGCTGCTCGCATCCACGACTGTGTCCTGTGTCCCTGACTCCATTCTCAAGGGAGCAGCCAGTGCTCAAGCTGCAGCTCTTCACCTTGCCGTGCTGAACACGTTCATTCCCTTGCTCCTGGGATGCCCCAGCTGGGCCTCTGTGCCCACACCAACCTCCCTCAGGCCCTGCCATCCGCCTTCCTCCTGAGGACTGCTCCTGGCCCTGGAGGGACTATCCTGCTTACTGATATGTCCTGCTGGGCCCCTCATTCTTGGGTTCCCCTCTGATTGCCCTCCTCTGGGCTCCTTCATGTTCTGCTCCGATCCCTTCCCACTCTGCGAAGGCCCAACCCCGTCAGTGCCTCATCCCTGAGACCCTGATTCTGAGCTCAGTCAACATCTGGGGTATAAAGATGAATAAGGTGAGTCCCCGCCCCTCAGTGCCGGATCGACGGTCTGCATAGGTCTATGATTCAGGGAGCAAGGGCTGAGTTTTGAAGTTGAAAAGACACTGTCACCTCAGATGTGGGAGCAAAGAAGGAAGGGACCTGGGCAAATCCAGAGCAGCCTGGAAGGAGGTAAGGAATCCATGGCCCAGCCTACGTCTTAGGGGATAAGGGGCGGAACCCGAGAGGGCCTGAAGGAAGACGGGGGACTCAGGAATGATGGGGGCCCAGCTGAAAGCAGACGACACAGCCCCCTATTACCAGCACCCCACAGCCACTCAGAGCAAGCCTGGTGAACTGAGGATTGGCCAGCGGCCCTCACTGGCAGGTGTGTGGCAGTGACTGGACAGACAGGAATACAGTGCCACCATAGGCGACTTGTGGAGAGGAGGCCATGGAGCAGGTGGCAGGATGAGGTGGGGCAAGGACAGCATCCTGATGAAGCACAGCCTGCACCCTGGTCTGGACAGTGGACTGCATCTGTCTGACCTCAGCCCTCCCTGTCTGCACAGACACGTGGCATTGACTGGGTTAGACCCATGCCGCGGGCACGAGTGCCTTGCTGTGCGGTCTGTAGTCTGGTGTGGGAGAGAGACTCCAAACCCACGAGGAGCCTTGCATGAGATGCCGTGGGAATACCCAGGGCACAGAACCCAGACTGGGGGTGGGAGAAGGCACCCGAGGAAGTGCCCTTGAAGCTGAGGCCTCCCAAATAAGGGACGGTTGGGCAGATGGAAGGGCCAGTGGCTGCGGTTAGTTTCCCAGGCAGATAGCGGGCATCTCCCAGCCTCCCTGACCCGCAGGAGAAGCTGCCTTCCCTTCCGCCGTCTGCAGGAACTGCTCTCACGGGCACTGGGCACTGCTCCCTGCCTCCCACCACGTCTCGTCTGCTCCTGGCCCTTAGGGCCCTGCGGCCTACCTGCACAGGGTGCTGGCACCTCCTGCTTCTCCTCCCTTCTCTGACCTTTCTGTTCTTGCTCCTCATTTCTGCCACTGCTACCCAAACAGGTGTTTCGGTGCCCCTCGGACTTGTGCCTGCCCAGCGAGCTCTCCACTGCCAGTCTCTTCTCCCATAACCACCTCAGCACCTGATTTCCATCTCCTGTCTTGGCATCTCAGATGTGAGGGGCTGACCTCCTCGTGTCGTCCACGGCCTCTCCATCTCCTTGGCCCACACCCCAGTGACTCTCTGTAGCAGCTCTTGCTTTATCCCCGGCCCTCCCAGGTGAGGGCATTGATCCGAGCCTCCAATATGCTGCCCTGCCTGCCACCAGGCCTGTCCCCACCCCTGAGTCCTGCAGCCAGGTGGGCATTTCCTGCACTGATCCCAGATGGCTGAGGATGCCCTGCCTCTGATAAGACCCCTTGTGACTCCCCGTGTCTGAAATGAAGTCCAGCTCCTGCAAGGGCCACTCCGTCCCCTACCTCCTCTCCCACTTGTCCCCTCCTTGCCTTTGCTTGAGACACAGCCCCAGAGGGGCCTATGCTTTCCGTGGCCTCCTCAGCTCCCATGGGCCTCTGGTGTCCCTGCTCCCAGGCCTTCAGCAGGGCCCATCTCAGACAACCCCGTGCCCCAGAGGCAGCCTTTGATACTTCAGCTGGCAGAAACCTCTTCTCTCTGGTGTCCGTGTCCCCCTTGAGGGCAGGGTGCAGGTCCTTTACCTTTGAGTACGAGTTCCAACATGGGAGTCGTACCTGTCGAAGCAGAATGATTGACACGGGGTAGATACAGGCACCGCTGTGGTTTTGGCAAGATCCAGATGTCACTCTTGACAACTAACCTACAAACTGGCACGACCTAGTGATCAGAGCTGAGAACGGATTCTAAACATTGATGGAAATCCTGTCATCGCCCTTCAGTCATCCCGGGCCGTGTTCCTCGTCTACATTGCGGGGATGGCCCTGGCCGAGCGCTGACTGCAGAAGAGCTCTCTTTGGATTGCAAAGTCAAGGCAAACGTGCACCGTCACTTAGTTTTTACTTCTGGAAAACATGGTGTTTTAGCAAGGACCTCAGATACCATGAAATCTGTCGAGTTCTAACATTTGTGAGTCTGCAGGGCACCTGAAGTTCCCGTTCCCACAGCCCAGGTGCCAGTGCAGGAAGCAGAGCTGGGGCTGCCGGAGCTCATGGCGGGAGAGGGGCAGGTCCCCAGGGCTGCGGGTCAGTGAACAGGCCGGGCACCCGAGGTTGTGAGCGTACACGATTGTGGAAAGAGACACTTCTGTTCCTGCAGAGGGTTCCTGTGGTGCTTCCTCTCTCTCGTTTTCTTTTTCTCTCACACACACATACCTCCCTGAGTCAGGGAAACGTGAGAAGAAAGTACAACCTCAAGTAAATTTTACAAACTTGTCATAGGAATTGTGATAAGCAGCGGTTTTGTTGTTTCCATTGTGACAGTGACTGCCAGGAAGAGGACTCACAGCAGAGTGAGAACTGTGTGGACGCCTTGGGGGAAATTCTCAGCTAGCTAGCCCAAGCCGTGGAAATGCTTCTGTGAGGGGGAGAGAGAGATTAGATAAATGTGACCACACTGCTGAGCCAGCAGGACTGGGAGCTTGGTGGGAGGCAGAGGTGAAGAGAAGGGGCACATGAGTTCCTTAAGAGCAAAGCTCCCGAGACCTGAGGATTAGGGGCCCCTCAGGCTGTGCTAATGCAGCAGCTCCTGGCCACAGGAGGCCCTGAAGCTGTAGAACCCAGCTGTGGAGGCCACCCCAGTGCTGCCTCTGCTTAGCATGGGTGGGGGACCACACTGGCTGCCAGGGAGGCTTCAGTTACATGAAGATGCAGTCATGGAAAAGGAGGTGTGCTGGGGTGGGCCTCTTCATAGAAGACACGCTCCACTCCAGGAAGATCCCAGCAAGTCCCTCCTGTCAGGTACACACGGTGTGGACTCGGTTGTAAAACAGGAACCCCAGTTAGGCAGAAGTGCCGTCACCCCTCCAGGGACCTAGACTCTGCTTTTCCTCAGTTCATTTCAGCTGCTTTGCAAGAGATACCTTAAAAAATCGATATAATAGATAAATGAATTGTAATCTAGGCGAAAACCAGCCCAACACAAAGCAGAAAGGGAAGTAACTCATAATATGAAGTAAAAATAAAAAGGTCGCAAGCTGTTGCATGCATTGGTTAAGCTATTTTAAACAGGACATTAATGCATTTTTTTTTAAATATTTATTTTTTAGTTGTAGGTGGACAGAATATTTTTATTTTTATTTGTATGTGGTGCTGAGGATCGAACCCAGTGCCTCCCGCATGCTAAGCGAGCACGCTACCACTGCGCCATAACCCCAGCTCCACATTTTTTTTTAATGTTCATTTTTTTTTAGTTGTAGGTGACAGAATATCTTTATTTTATTTTTTTTTATGTGGTGCTGAGGATCGAACCCAATGCCTTATGCGTGCTAGGCGAGCACGCTACCACTGCGCCATAATCCCAGCCCCACACTAATGCATTTGACAAACAGCCTCCCCTCGAGCAGCTCTGTTCTGGGCACTGGGACTCAGCACAGAGGGCAAATAAACAAAAACTGCTCCCTTGAGAAGGTTTAGATTTCAGAGGGAGTCACACAGCTCAGCTCCCCGCACCCCCACACCTTATTAAAGTGCCCTTCTAAAGATCCATTCTGTTCCCAGGTCTCAGTGGAAATTTAACTGAAGAGGGAAATTGATGATAGCATGTGCTTGTGGGTTTTAATAGAAGTCGCTTTTTGGTTTTTAGGGAGAAGAAAATGGCCTTCCGGACAGCACTGGAGAACCCCTTTCAGGTACCTGACCCGCCCACACACACACCACCCATAAAGCCATTGGGGCTGCAGCAGTAGCTAGCGTGGCTCAGTTGAGACTGTGTCTATCATGAACTGCTGTGTTTGTGGCTTTATCACTTTGACAATCACAGCATTTTGACAGCGGTAATGGGCACGTGAGTAACCATGGGGTAGGGCTTGTTGGTCTTGCTCCATCCTGTCTTTAGGACAGCTGCACACAGGTATGGTACGTGATGGCCCTCTGTTGAGCCCAGTACCAGTGCACCCATCTGGAGTGCCCATCTCCTCCAAGGGAATTTCCAAGTCTCTTTGAGTTCCGAGAGGCTCATTTCTTGAGGGCACACCATGGATTTGCTGTGAATGTCGTTGGTGAATTCTAGGTTCAGCACCTTGATGGTGGCACAGTGGCCCATCTTCTTGGCCTCCCTTCTGTGCAGGAGCCCTTCTGCAGGGCCCAGGTTGGAAAGGAAAAGGGCAAGGGTTTGGGGGAGAGGGAAAGCCCATCATGAACTTTTAAAATCGCACTGCAGAGAGACTATCCATGCCCTGGCAAACTGCAGGGAAGGGCATCCTAACAAAACCTCTCAAGTCTTCAAGGAGTGTCTTCTCCTAGCTAACCTTCCTTTGCTTCAGAAAGGGATAGCAGGTTCCGAATTGGGCAGGCTTAGGGCTGAGCCGCTATCAGCACCCAGCAGACCTGCCCTTGCTCACCCTTGAGATAGCAGCATGAGCAGGACCCCCTGGGCTGAGGCTGCCTCGTTCCCTCTCCTCCTCCAGCAATGATGAGCCTATGGAGCCGCCCACAGCATGAGGCTACACGTGGTCCCCCACTCCTTCTCCCTTTCTGCTTTTAGTGTCTTGAGCCTAGGACGCTTTAAAGGTCATCACCCCTTTCCTTCCTGTGCTAGGGATTGGACCCGGTGCCCAGCTGCACTCCCACTGAGCCCATCTCTCCCCAGGCCATGTAGTTCTTTTCCAGTTGAAGTATGTGCATTTAGACTTTTTAAAGACTAACATCCTTTACACTATCATGACATGCTAGCTAAAATAAAAATGGATAAGCAAATTTATTTAGGAATAGCTATTAAGTTCTTTCATGGTCAGGGTCATTGTTAATTAATAGTTAAACATCGTTAAACAAGCTGTGGTCGTCTCAGAACGAAATGGAAGCCCTTCAGGGAGATTGAACTTCTGACCACAGCAGTGAGTAATGTGATGCTGTGTGGTGGGCTTGCCTGTGCTGCTCTGGGGAGCAGCAATTGTGTGGTTCAGGTCAGGTCTCAGCCCCTCCCAGGGTATCCAGCCCACTGGAGCATCGGCATCTTGTCATCTTTCATGGCTTTGCTTTTCCATAAAAACTGGCAAAAGCAGATCTGCAAATTTTGGGTTTGAATGAGGGTAGCACCTGAAGAGAGGTTTATTTTGTTCTATGGTACTTGTAAGCACTGATTGGGCACCATCCGTGTACCAGGCACTAATGTGAATGCCAGCCCTACACATAGGTCCAGTTGTTTTCTTACTATACAGATGTGGTTGGGAGCATCACAGGATCACCCAGGAGTAAATGGGATTCAAGGTCTGGGAAGCAGGCTGCCTCTGGGGCCTGCACAGTGCATCCCTGTGTAGTGCAGCCATTGAATGCTGAGCGTCCTGCAAGAGGGTAAGGTTAAGACTTCTGCTGTCTCAGAGTCTTCAGCTGGAACAGAGCCTAAGTCTACCCCAGCCCCCTAAAAGTCAGTATCTGGGCCAGTTTTCACAAAAGCTTGCTGCTTTCTATGGACAAGACCCCTGGCCTTAACTGCGGTCTGGCTTTTATTTAATTCTTGCCTTTTGAAAACCTTAAGCTATCTGCAGTGCAATCTGTAGGGGTTGAAATAAGTGACACAGGCAGGGTGGACAGCACTCTGGTAGAACGAGGGACTGCACAGGAGTGATAAATGACAGCAACAGATGGTCAAGGAAAGAGAGGAGATAGAGTTCAGAACCAGCCACCACTGGAAAAGCAAGTGAAGACAGGTGCCAGCACCTAGCAAGGCCCAAAAGTAAGGCATTGCTACTGATGCCCTGGTTGGAACAGCAGCAGTGACCATTCAGCTGACCCTGCTGATGCAGTCCTGAGAGTTTTACATACGGTCACACAAATATGCAAAGAAAACATTTGGGCATAAAAGGAATAAGGCTCCATTATATAATATGCAAAACAGTCCCCAAATCGGAAGGCTTCATTTCCCTAGTGTGCTTGGTAAATTGAAGCATCGCTCTTGGGTTTAAAATCTGAAGAAACGATGGAAGAAAACCCTAGTTGTTCACTACCTTTGAGGGGCAGTGACAGACACGTGCCCTGATGCTTTGGTACTCATTGCCAGTTTTTCAAGGATAACTTTCTGGCGACCTCAATTAATTTGGCACTTGCCTTCCCTAAAACGAGCCTTCCCATAGAACTGAATGCAAAGCAGGATTGTGATTGTTTTCAAATTGTCCGTGAAGTGACGCTTGTATATATGCTTGTGTCTTGTTGCTTCAGAACTACATGATTCAAATTCATATAAAAATCTACACTAGGGGCTGGGATTGTGGCTCAGCGGTAGAGCACTTGCCTCGCATGCGTGAGGCCCTGGGTTCGATCCTCAGCACCACATGCAAAGCAATAAAATAAAGACATTGTGTCCATCAACAACTAAAAAAATAAAAAATAAATTAAAAAAATCTACACTAAATTTTAACTCAGGTTCTTCAACATAGAAGAGCTTGGTTTTTTTTATTCACATAGCTTCAAGACAGAATTGAGGCCCAGTGGGATTTATTTGCCTGTATCCACACAGTGTGTCAGTGAGACTCTCCCATGCTGCCACCAACTTGATGTCTCCTTAAAGAGAGAGAAAAATGAAATCATGTTGATTTCCCCTTTGGTTAAGAGATCAAACGCCCACCAAAAGCCCTTGGGTCCATTTCTTGGTAGATAAAAACAATTACTCATCACTTTCCAGCTTATACCATAAAACTACCCTGATAAATATGTGGTGTGTGCATGCCCTAATCCAATGACTATCAAAGCCAGAACTGGCATTTTAAATGTATTTACTTCTAGCCACGTGTGAAACCATACAGAAAAAAGGCATGGCTTTGCACACTTAGTAAGCATAACAACAGACGTGCGAGAGTCTCCTTGGACACTTCCTGGTATTTTGCAGACTCCAACGCTGATAATTTATAGACACCTAAGATAGAGTTATTTTATTTCAGAACCATAATACTTTGCTGTCTAAAATGTCGCAAATATAAAGTGTTTACTGTTTGTTGAACCAATTGAATGCCTTGTTGTTCTGGGGAGCGTCATTACGATGGAGCCAGAGCTAACAGGGGTCCTGGAGCAAGGGAGGGAAATGCCAGTGTAGTAAGAGCTGTTGAGACGCCAGAGTGTGCGAGATAAAAGGGTGCCTCCCCTGCAGGGAGACGTATTAAATCCCCCTGTGATCCACTGCCAACATCCTGACAGGAGCCACTTCTAGGCTCAACGAATCCTGACCTTTGTGAATTTTGAATCTTGTTCCAATCTACAATTAAATGTTAATTGACTGGCATTTACAGCCTGCCAGCCCCAAAGGTAAGAGCTCCACGTGGCGCTCTTGGACACTGTCTCTTACTTTTGTTCTAAATGACCTTGACCTCCTTGTGGATGAGCATGCTTGGCTCCTAAACTCTTCTTCAAGTATGATGTAAAAATATAAAAAATATAGGTATGAGAAAAGATGAAGAGTCAGGGGAGAAGAGAGGAGGAATGCCCCTAGGGAAGGCCTGTTGGTGAGTGGGAACCTGAGCTATCAGGGTCTCCCCACCGCCCCTCTCGCTCTCTCCCTCTTCTCCCTCCCTTCCTCCCCCTAAGAGACACGGGGTCTCACTGTGTTGTTCAGGTTGCCTGCCTCCCGGAGGGCTTGCCCTCCTGCATGGTAAGCAATGCTCCGTCACTGAGCTCCATCCCCAGCCTGTTCAGGCTGGTCTTGAGCTCCTGGATTGAGAGATCCTCCTCCCTCAGCCTCCCAGGCAGCTGGGACCACTGGTGCATGCCCCACACCCTGCATGTCTCCAAGGGCTCTTAATCACCAGACATGGGATCTCTCACAGAGAAGTGGCTGTAATCCCAGGATCTAATTCTGGCAGGTCCTCCTGACCAAGCACTTACTCTGGAGCTACCTTTGAGACAATGGGTTTCAACCCTGGCGGCTCTTTAAAAATGCCCACGCCTGCCTGCACCCCAGACTAATTAACTAAGGATCTTGGCAGGTGGGGCCAGATATCAGGATTTTGTAAATTTCCCCCAGGGATGGAGGGGTTTGGTGGGTTTCATCCCCCAACAAAAATTGAGAACTAACTGCTTTTAAAGGTCTGTGGGTTATTATCCTCACCCACGGCTATCTGTTGTTATGTACTTGCCATGTGCTGGGCCAGGGCTTTAATGGATTGCCTCTTTTAACTTCACAGCCAGTGAGTAAGATAGGTGTTGCTATCCCTGTTCAGAGGGACGCAGTCTTGGCACGTCAGTACTGTCCAAGTTACACACCTGTGGGTGTCAGTGCCTAGGAGGCCCGTGCTGGATCTGCAGGTACACAGTGGTTCCCCTTTCCATCGCAACTGGAAATATTTTTCTCCCTTTGTATGCTCAGTTAACACTAAAAAACTAGGTGTCTGTTGGTTTGAAAATTTTTAGATAGTACTTTATAAAGTGCCCAAAGTTTCTTATTTGACTTTTTATTTTAACTATGTCATACTTTTCATTCATTTGATTTATTCGGTGGCTATTTATTGAGCACCTGCTGTGTTTTCAGCAAGCAGCAGAAACATCAGACATCAAAGTCCTCTTCCTCTTGGAGCTTGTGTTCTAGCTGAGACAGACAGTAAACACAGAACAAGTGGCGATTTCATATGGTGATGGGGGCCTCACCAAAGGTGAGCAAGGATAACAGGCTTGCGCCTGGCAGGGGGCGCTGCCACTGTGGCTACGGGGCACAAGACTGGAACACTGCAAGGGAGCCAGCCATGTGAGACGAGAGGGAGGAGGAACTTAGGGTGCAAAGGCCCTGAGGCAGGACCAGGCTTCCTGCTCTGGGACAGGAGTGGGTAAAGAGCAATAGGAGAGGGAGCTGGGGGACAGTGTGAGGACCCTTCTCCTGTCTACTTAAAAAATGAAAACTTAGCAACATTAAACGACAAAAACGCTTTCTCATCATTGATCTCATGAGCCACAGGAATCACTCCATCTCCGTTTCAAAGAGGAGCAGTCTGAAACCCACAGCTGCCACATACCCTGAGAAGCCACGCCTCTGGGCAGTTGGATTGCAGGGTTTTGAGGAGTCCCACCCTTCAGAGACCCAGGCTCTGGGATTGTTTGGGACAAGGGCTCAGTGCAGAGCTGGTGCACATCAGGCCCTGGTAAAGGATCGTCCCCGCAGTGGGGGAACTGGCCCTTCCTGCCCGACAATCTTCCTTACCATGAGCCAACAAGCTGAGAGAGAGCAGGTCTTCCCGGGGGTTTTGGCTTTTGACATAAGCTGTTGTCATGAACTAACAGTGTATTCCATCCTTGCTTTACGTCAGTGGAACACACGCTGGTCAGGGGTCCACGTGTGGCAAATGAGGGCCCTAATATTTAAAGAATCTAAATGAGCTTTTACAGAAAGTTTAAAAATTTCAACAACCCTCTTTTTTCTTCTCCAAATCTAGAAGTGACCCACCTTTTTGTATTTTAAGTCGAGTTCTGTACTGTTTTCCACCAATCCTTACTCACTGCCAACAGATACCAGCTGTGATCCTCTTCCTTTCTCATTAGTTTCTAAAATTCATGCAGCACAGTCTGCCTTGTCCCCGTGGAGAACCACAGTCCTCACTCATTCATATATTCATATAATAAATAAATTTTGAATTTCTAGGAAGGGCCCATTTCTCATCATTCAGGAACCATCATTTATCTGGTGGCTAAGGTCCACTCAGTGCTTGTCACTGGAGAGGCATCAAAGCATCATTTAATTTCCCCCATTTCTGATGAAGATTTCTTTGGTCTCAAATTGTTCTCTCCATTCTCCCAAGACCTCACCCCATTTGCCCTTTCACATATAATAAAGTATAGCAGGACAAAATGTATTTGAAAAAACAGTTGTTTCCCTGTTTAAGTCATCCAGAGAGCTAATTCCAGTTTGTGATTTTGAAAGACAGCTTTAAATTCACTCACATTAGCATGTCACATAGGTTCCAACTCAGTAAATACTTTGGCACTTGTGTTTTTGAAAACACACAAACAAAACATGACTGGATCTTTGAACCTATGAAACTGACAAGAGATGTGTAAAACTAGAACTTGCAAGCCAGTCTCAGCAATGGCGAGGTGCTAAGCAACTCAGGGAGACCCTGTCTCTAAATAAAACACAAAACAGGGCTGGGGATGTGGCTCAGTGGTCGAGTGCCTCTGAGTTCAATCCTGGGTACCAAAAAAAAAATAGAACTTGGTGCTGACCAAGGTGAGCAGGACGAACTGTAACTGTGCTCAGTAAACTGGCCCAGCCTTTGCCTCTGGAGATGGACTCTGGGCCAGTGCAGCCTTAGAAGGCCCATACTTCTGACCCCATGATCCTTTACTGGGAAGATGATTACAGCTGTGGTCAAACATTGATATGCAAGGTCTGCATTGCACCATTGCTCAGAGTTGTGAAAATCTGGAAAAACGCAGAACGTTCAATAGTTTCTCAAAGTCCATAATTAGACATATTTTCTAATTTTTCTGCATTGTGATTATATTAGCTTTACATTCTTTAAAATTAAGCTTTAAAAAACAAAATAGGGAATCAAGTAGTTTGGTTTGGCTGGAATACAGGTCCTCTTTAAATCAGCCACAGGGATGAAACCAGAAGAGCAGCGTGCAGTGGAAGGCTGGGCTCGGCAGTGGAGGTTGTGGTGAGAAGTCCACCAGGACTGCAGGGACCTGGAGGTACACAGGGCAGTCCAGCATTTGGATGCTTTGGGGGAGATGTTAAGTACTGGTTTGGTGCATTGAGTTGGCACCATCTGAACACCAGGAGCTCTCAGTGGAGCTCTGGAGCCCGGAGAGTTCACTGCTGCTCATTCCCTCCTTTGGTAAACAGTGATGAGGCACGTGCTGTAGGCCAAGGGCTGCGGGAGTCCTGCAGATGTAAAAGGAAGGAGCTTAAGGTCTGGTGGCAGAGTCTTGTAAGTAGACGTTGGAATGGAGATTACCAAATGGAGAGAATGTGGAAGGGGAAGGCTGAGGGCCAGGAATGGAACCAGACCACCTGGACACCCCTCAGACTCCGCCAGAACCAGCAGGTCTTGGCATGTGAAGCAGAAGAGAACACGGCTGGGACATGACAGGGCTTGGGACCCACTGGGAGGGTGAGCCCTGCTGTGTGATATACAGCATCCACAGGGCACGGGCCTGGCCCCAGAGCTGGCCTCCACGGACAGTGGGCAACATGGAGGCAGTAGCAGCAGGAGGTCCAGGGCACCTGCAGAGTCAAGTGTAGATCCGAATTTTTCTACCTAATCAGAACTGGTCTCTGGACAGAAAGTGGGATGCAGGGAATTGGGTCCAGTCTTCACAAGGTTTGGTCAGATGCACTAGGCTGGGTCAGATGCACTCAAAGCCAAGGAAGAGAACCATTAAGAACGTGAAGCAGGGCTGGGGGGTGGGGTGTAGCTCAGTGGCAGAGCACTTGCCTCGCATGTGTGAGGCACTGGGTTCATCCTCAGCAGCACATAAAAATAAACAAACAAAATAAAGGCCTGCTGTCCATCTACAACTACAAAATAAATTTTAAAAAACACAAAGCAGCCTGGAGGCCACAGGTTTTGCATATTCATGCTAGCAGTTTAACAGTGAACAAAAGAAGACAAAGAGGGAGTGGCTTCAGCAAGTTAGGAGACCAGAGGAGGGTAGCTTGAGGTTCTTATTTTTTAGGACAGGGGACACCTGTATATATTTGTAGATGAAGGAGAGAGAAGGTGGCTGAAGATGAGGAGAAGGAAAGGAGAATACTAGATGAAATACATCCTGGCCAAGGTGGGAAGTATAGGCTCAGAGTTATGGCCACAGTGCGGCCAAAAGAAGGGATGCTGTACTAAGAAGTCCTCTCCGTGCTGACACATTGTTTAATTATCACAGAAGCACAACACCTGCCAGAGAAAGTTTGAAAAGCAGAAACATCATCCTGCCACATTGAGGCAACAGCAATTATTTCTGCACATTTCCTTCCATAGTGATATTAACTTGTCTCTCCACTTAGTACTAATGGATTACCTATGTTTTTTATATCTTGTATTTCTTGCTTAACATCACAAGCATTTTCTAGATTGCCATGTAGTCTTCATAATTGTTTCAGTAATAATCCTTCCAGGAGTGCAATCATGTATCACTAGTCCCCTAGCTTTATACATTTAAGTTGTTTTTAAAAAATTGAGCTGCCTATGATCACAGCGGCTGGGGAGGCTGAGGCAGGAGGATCACAAGTTCAAAGCCAGCCAGAAATTTAGCAAGGACCTAACCAACTTAGCGAGACCCTATCTCAAAATAAAAAAGGCTGGGGATGTTGCTCAGAGGTTAAGCACTCCTGGGTTCAATCCCTGGTTACAACCCCCCCCAAAAGAAATCAGTAATATAACTAACACTCATGTATGTACATGATGTTCATGTATGTACATATTTTGGGCGGTTTCCTTGAGCTGGACTCCCAGAAGTCACATCCCTCTGTCAAAGAGTATGCGCATAATTGTCATGGCTCTTGTTTTTTAGGCTTTGAATTTGTACTTTCCTCAGAATTGCTTGCTCTCAACTTAATGACCAAAGTGGTGGCCTCTGTCTGAATTCTTCACTTTCCTAAATTGGGAAGGTCTCTGCTCTGTGTGATACCATATACAGTCTAGGTTAGGGTTTGGACCTGGAATGTTCCCCAAAGTCTCAAGTTGAAGTGCAGCGATGGTCAGAGGTGGGGCTTTGGGAAGTGATTGGATCATGGGCTCTGACCTCGTCCGTGGGTTAATCCATCAATGACAGAATGGTCTGCTGGGAGGTGGGACCTCCATGGAGGAACCAGGTCACTGGGGGGGTGCCCTGGAAGGAATTATCTTCTCTTGCTCTTTCCTCTCTACTTCCCAGCTTCTACAAGTTGAGCAGCTCTCCTCCACCAACCCTTCCACCATGATGTTCTGCCTCACCTCAGGCTCAGACCAATGGAGCCAGCAGACCCTGGGCTGAAACCTCTCACCCATGAACCAAAATAACTCTTTCCTCCTCTGAGTTGTTCTTACCAGATATGTTGGTCATAATAACAAAAAGCTGAGTAATACAAGGACACCATTACTTCTTCCCCAGAATCTTCCAAGCCAGTGATCTCTAAGTAGCCCTTGGCTGTGAAAACCCAGATTCAGAGGACTCATGAGTCGGTGTGACCGAATTTTTTTTTAACATTTTTTTTAGTTGTAGATGGACACAATATCTTTATTTTATTTATTTTTATGTGGTGCTGAGGATCAAACCCAGTGCCTCACGTATACGAGGCAAGCTCTCTACCACTGAGCCACAATCCCAGCCCCAGGGTGACCAAATTTAAAGTGCTTGGTTTGCCATGTATGGACACTGCTTAATACTTTATCACAGGTGACCTGCCAGCACTTACCCACCTACTTCCTTCCACTCATAAGCCTGGTGATGAAACGAGGTGGCAGACTAGATGCCCCCTCCCTCCCGGGGAACATGCTCTCCTGGGGAGGCCCAGCTCTCCTCTGCCCATTAAGCTCACTGCATATGCCCCAGGTGGTTGGCTCCCCTTCAAAGGGAGCCCCTTGGTGAAGAAAAGATAGATAAAGGATGATAAGGTGGCCATAAATTTTAAGTCTGTCTTCTGGCACTATCACTTATCACTTATTCTAAAATATGCATATGGAGTAGATATTCCAGTTTTCATTTTTTTAAAGAACTTTTAAAGAATTGTGCAATCTATTATACCTTGACACTCTGTGTGTGCTGTTGAGAAGCTTTGAGGGCCGAGGGTTGAGGTGCTCCCAAGTGTGGGTGGGTTCCAGTGGGGACTGGACTGGTACTCTGCCCCTGAGAGCCCCTGTCCCTCAGAGCCCTCATTCTGGCCGGTGGTCCCACAGTTGGGCACTGGAACAGAAAGGGAGACTGACTTCATAAAAATCTTACAACTGCTTTCAGTGGAACAGTCTGTCTTTGGCTGTGATGAAGAACACTGTTGTGTGGATACTGAGAAATGAGTTTTCTGAACTATTTCTAAGAAAGGTGTGTTTGAACTGATTGATGCTTTTGACAGGTCAGCAGGAAAATGAAGATGGTAAGAAATGAGTACGTGACTCTCCTTCTTCCTGCAGGTGTCACTAAGGACCAGTCCTGTAGAGAAAACTGTACTTGCTCCTCCTGCTCGCTCCGGGCCCCCACCATCAGTGACTTGCTCAATGATCAGGACTTACTAGATGTGATCAGGATAAAGCTGGATCCATGTCACCCAACAGTGAAAAACTGGAGGAATTTTGCAAGCAAATGGGGCATGTCCTATGATGAACTGTGCTTTCTGGAGCAGAGGCCTCAGAGCCCCACCCTGGAGTTCTTATTCCGCAACAGCCAGAGGACAGTGGGCCAGCTGATGGAGCTGTGCAGGCTCTATCACAGGGCTGACGTGGAGAAGGTGCTGCGCAAGTGGGTGGACGAAGAGTGGCCCCGGCGGGGGCGCGCAGACCACCCTGCACACTTCTAGTGCTCCTCTTCATGCTGGGACAGCTGCAGGTCACGAGGAATGTGAGCCTGTGCTTTTTAAGAGTCTGGATGAGGACATGGAGCAGTGGACACGGGTTTTCCCCCAAGCTGGTGGTTTTGTGGAGGGTAGGCTCTGTTTTGGTGGCAGATCTTTCTTTCTTTTTGCACATCTGTTTTAATTTAATATTTGAATCTGGACTTGGAATATTCTGTAGGCTCACATAGGGGTCAAAGTCTACAGTCAGAATGGGTTCATGCCATGATGAAAATAAAACATAGCCGGACGCGGTGGCGCAAGCCTGTAATCCCAGCACTTAGGGAGGCTGAGACAGGAGAATCGCGAGTTCAAAACCAGCCTTAGCAGTGGCAACTCAGTGAAACCCTATCTCTACATAAAACACAAAATAGGGCTGGGGATGTGGCTCGGTGGTTGACTGCCCCTGAGTTCAATCTCCAGTACCAAAAAAAAAAAGAAAAGAAAACGTTCCTCTCTGTGAATACTGCTGAAGATTTCAGTCCCAGACCCAGCGGTCTAGACGTGCACAGGTCATCATATCGGGTCGCTTGGAGCATGGAGCTCGAAGCTCAGAGGCAACGGAACAGGACATTCCCGTTTGCCCATTTGTTACTGTTTTGGTTATAAAGTAATTAGGTAGTCAACAGATGCGGTATTACGATGTGGTCCTATGCTACTGTCATTTTTATCCAAGCATTTTTATGATATGTGGACTATAATGTCGTTTGCTTTGGTATTTTTAAAAGAAGCACACAAATTGGAGGGCAGAGTGAGGAATTCGTGGGTTTCTAAGTACCACAGGAATGGTATTTGAAAATGAATAGTGCTCAAAATGCCCTTTTGTTACCTATGACCTTTAAAAAATTAATATTGACTTCATCTTCTTTTACATAAGGCTGAGTACTTCATCCCTGAGATGAAACTGAATTAATCAATAAATAAAAATCACCTGGCTCACTGGTGATGTGTGACAACCTTAAGCATCTACCGTAACCCAGCTGAGCACCACTGACATCTCACAGGATGACCAAGAGGGGGCGCCCTGAGGCCTGCTGGCAGGGAAGGAAGGCAGGCTTGAAACTGACTTTAAAGGACCTTAAACCAAATGAAAATTTGGCTCAAAAAACACTCAGTGATCTTATTTAATAATCTAGGGAAAGAGCAACTGTGGGGACAGAGAGGTTGTAATGTGAAAGGTCAGATTTTCTAGGTTTGGAGGGAAAGAAGCCAAGGGCAAAGACTTGGTTTGGTTGGCAGGCCCTTAGAAGTGCTGTTTGGTTCTAAGGAAGTTAAGCACTCTGTTCAGTTTAGTCCCTGATTAAAATGAGAGAAAATGGTGAATAACCCACAGAAGGATTGGGATTAACTTGGCAGAAAGTTATTTTCTTTCTTTTTTTTTTTTTTAAATTTTGTGTTTTTTTTTAGTTGTAGATGGACACAATGTCTTTATTTTATTGCTTTGTATGTGGTGCTGAGGATCGAACCCAGGGCCTCACGCATGCAAGGCAAGCGCTCTACCACTGAGCTACAATCCCAGCCCGCAGAAAGTTATTTTCTGAACCACTATTTTTTCCACTAATAATTATGGTGGTTTTCGTTAGGTTGCTAATACACAGTCAGCTGCTCCTCAAATGTAAACTCTAAGTAGCAAAGTCTACTAGGGAGACTGACTCCTTCCTTCTGATTCAGTACTGATTACACCATGCTCATTTTCCCTGGTTAGAATTACCAGATAAATGTCACTTGCCACCAGATGTATTTAATGGATCATCCAGTAATAAAACATAGAGATTTTAAAAAATAGATTCTCTGGTAAATTGGTGGTCCATGAGGTACTCCTTAAATGGGTGTTGTTGGCCAGGATCCTGGCTCTATACAGAATTTGTTAGGGGGAGTTGCAGTGTTCCAAGAATTTGATTTGATGCATTAGTACGTTCTCATTGAGCTACCTATGACAAGCTCTTACTTCTTAGCCTAGAACCGACTGTGGGAAAGTGTGTTGTCATTCGTTTTTGGCATTGGAGGAAAATGGAACTAAAGAAGTTAGGATTTGTAAGGTAAAAAACAGCCCCTTTCTAATTTTCACATCCCCTCTCTAAAAGCCCAAGGCAGTTCCTACCCTAGGGGGTTCCTCTCCCGAATCTTCCACCTGGGAAACAAAGCCTAACTGCTCAGGTTAGCACATCAAAAGAAGACCTCGACTGCTTATCTGTCCCATGGATTTTAAAGTGACCAATCCCTGGCTCTCCACGCGGTTTTGTAGTGGGCTCTATAAAATCCCTCCCGCACGTCCCCTCTCTCTCTTTTTCCTCTTTCCTTCGCCGGGGCGCCCACTCCCCTGAATAAAGGATTTCCTGGCTGTACAGAGGTGTTTGTGTCTGGCTGGCCGATACCCTAACAGGATTATTTCCCACTGTGAGGCACCAACCCCCGCGTTCCAGGGGACGGTCATCTCTCCTTGTGTCCTGCCACACTGGATATAATGGCTCCCAAAATGGGAAATGCCCCACCTGCACTGCCTGGCTGAGGCCTCCAAGAAGCTCCTTCCTCACCCCATCTCCTAGCCGACTTGACCCCTCAGTCCAACCTCAGCCAGCACAGTCTGACCACCACAGAAGCAGTGGTGAGGAAAGGGAGAGGAGGCTGGATGGAGAACCTGGCTGTGTTCCCTTTCCTCTTCTACCTCAGGGCCTCCCCCGGCCCACAGACAGAACAGGAGGAGCAGGTGGACCCGCCCCAGCCATCATGTGCACAGGGCAGCCGGGGTGGCGGGGAGACCAGGAAGGCTGCCCTTACTCCAGAGACCCCTTCCACCTGGGGTTGACAAGGGCGGAGTGCAGCATAGCAGGATGAGACTGCTGCCCCCGGGGCCTCACCCTCCCCCGCTCCTCTGAAGCCCCCAACCACTCAAAGCCACAGGGCCACACATGGTAGTTTGGAACAGCCGCTGAAGAAGTGCACTTCCCACCCCTCTCACAGGGCTGTGACAGCAAAAATGATTAAAAACTAAGAAATTCCTAATTCAGATGTAAAATCTGGAAAATTAGATGAAAGCTTCCTTACAGATCCCCGTCCTGCATGGTAGGTTCTACCAAACTCAAGTTCTATAGTCACAAAGTCCTGAAGGGCAAGTTCTCCATGGCCAGCTGGGGCAACAGGTCTCTAGGCCCATGGCTTCTACAGGGCTTATTTCCAACATTCAGCCTCAAGTCCCCAAACTGACCTTAAAAGACAAAATGAGGCACATGGTATTTGAAATAGTAAGGTTTTAAATTGTTAGGGTTTACACTTCACGAGGACCTCGCACCAATACCCAAAAGTGTAGGAAAGGGTCACCTATTTTTGTGACACTAAATAATAATTATTGAATAATACAGAGAAGGTATGCTGCTCCACTGGTCCTTCATAGTAGATGTCATCTTACATCTCCAACACAGCTACTGTCTGGGTCAGATGAACTCACCCTGCTTAAGTTGAATCAAAAATGTCAAGCAAGACACAGCACTCGGACCAATCAGACGTGACAGTGGAGGCTGCGCCTTTGTGTTCAATGCAGGAGCAGAAAACCTCTCACGAACACAGCAGCCTCCCATCTCCACCTGGCGCCAGTATGTCCAGACTCCTCGTAGCTAATGACCTCCACCCCTGGATCTACCACGACTCACTGCCAGGGGCTGGAAAGCTTTTAATGCCACCTTTTAAAAAAAATTCCTATTATAATTCCATGGGGAAGTGCCTGGGTGGAAGGGATTTTTAAAATAGGGGAATTAATATAAATTTGCTTTGCCTGTACCATTATTTATATATATGGACATCTGAATTGATTAGCATTTACCTTGTGAGGTTTTTAATTATTAGCATCATGGTATCAGCAGAGAGAAATATAACCTAAGATTTTCTAAAGTTCTTTCAGACTGAGAAAATGCAGGGTGACTTTGATCTACGTCACAAGGGGCAAAGTGCCAAACAGGAATTCTCAGCTGAGGTGCAGGTCCAGTTAACCATGCATGAGTCCCAAACAGCTGCACTTAGTCAGTTTATGAACGCTCCCCCTGTGACCACATAACACCCCAACACTGCGCAAGGTGTGGAAAGGGAGCAGACCAGTCGATGGAACGGTCGTTGAAGGTTAGTCCATTAGCGCATCACAGCGTTGCTCTTCGTTCTGTCCTAGGGATCCATGTTAAGTTGACCACACTGTAAGCTGCTTGGATGGAGTCCTTTTGCTATCAGAATAACAGACTCTCTCTGCGTTTCAGGACATACTCTCTCAAAACTCTCGTCTATAACATTCTGTGACGAGGCTCTATGCAATATGGGTTTCCTTAGGTTGCAGTAGCAAAGTACCACACAAAAGAGAAGGGGAGAGACAGTGGATGTCATACGCCAGGGACACATCTACGCACGTGGAGGCCCACACTGGAGGAAAAAGACAAAATGAGGCACGTGGTATTCGAAATAGTAAGGTTTTAAATTGTTAGGGTTTACACTTCACGAGGACTTCCCACCAATACCCAAAAAGCGTAGGAAGGGGTCACCTATTTTTGTGACACTAAATAATAATTATTGAATAATACAGAGAAGGCATGCTCCCCCACTGGTCCTTCATAGTGAACTTATGTGGCACTGCCCTCTGCTGGAGTATAAAATCTGTACGCGCCTCCTTCCAGATGCCAGCTCCCACTAGCCCTGGACCTGGGTATGGGCCGTGTTAGGCCCCTTACAGGCAGCCCTGTTGGAGAGGAAGGCTGCAGTTGCTTTGCAGCTTGGCAGACAGGCGGAACGAGGGCAGCGTAACTGAAATGGGTTTCTGTCCCCTGGACATGCCCAGCACCGCATGCCCTGTCGTTCAGGGCTGTATTCAGCTCAGTGCGATCCTGTACTACTGGGAATGACTTGTAAGGGCTCAGATGGGCCTTTCCTCGGTGCGAACTGAAGGTCATGTTGGGATGGTGGGTCTCTCCGCCTTTCACATTAGCACCTGAGGAAGGGGCTGTGATGCCAAGTGGCAAATGGTCTGCCTCTGTGGAGCAGGAGCCTCACCCCTTCCTCTGTGACACATTCAACAAGAACATACGCAGATTTCCTCTCCTCCTATCCTTTTTAGATGCTGCTTTGGTCCTAATCATGTTGAAATTCTTTTCAGCCCTTGTAACTGAAATTCACACATCCACATGTGTGGAATGGGAGCAGTGACAGAGAAGCACCCCATCTGTTCTTCCATTTCCTCCCTGGGAACTCAGCAGCACCCTCCTAAACCCTGTGCACGTGGTTGCACATGGCTGGGGTGAGTCTAGTCTCCCCTGGGTTTAGGGAGTATTGTGGCCAAGATGCTGGGTTGTGAGCTAGGATGGCTGGTCAGGAAGGACCATGGTGAAGCAGAGGCTGTCTGTTCTCCTCCCCATGGTGTACAGGGTCATGGATCTTGGGGCTGTGTCCAGCTGGGGTGCCTCCTAGGACCCAGCTCCATAGTTGAACTCAAGAGATCAAAGTCATCAACTATGCAATGTGAAATGAAATGATTAAGCTAGTTGGCCTGTTTGGAAATGTAAGAAGACAGCTTCTTCTTTTTTTTTTTTTTTTAAACAACCTTTATTTTATTTATTTATGTATGTATTTTGTATGTGGTGCTGAGGATCGAACCCAGTGCCTCACGCGTGCGAGGCAAGCGTTCTACCACTGAGCCACGACCCCAGCCCCAGAAGACAGCTTCTTGATACTTCCTGAGCCAAGCTGTGTTTAGGTGACATCCCAGTGACCACAGTCCTCTGAAGCATGTCCTCCAAAGCTTCAAGGAGGACATTTGCAACAATGAAAGGGGTGCTTTCAAACTACTGAATCCTGTGATGCTTTGTTTATGTATGCCTTTGTGCTGTAAAGCTGCCTTCATTTTGATCTCCTGTATGACTTGTCTTCCTTCTAAACAAGGATTGCTTTAACTATAATAATGGGTGCTACAAAATTAAAGACTGATGTCAACCACTGTTTCCAATGGGTGCTGTGTGTAGGTTCCAACCCAGTCACCAACTCACGTGTCCTGTCAGTCGGTCAGCCATCATCTGAATACCTGGTCGGTTTCCAAAGTGCTCCTGAATGCTGGGGACGCAGAACTACACAACACAGGCCCACTCTCAAGAAGCCACAGACTAGGGAGAGCCACTGTAGACACAGAGAGACAGGACTGGGAAGAGCAGGTCGAACATGGTCCAGGAATGGGCACAACAAAACCCAGAAGTACTGAGCAAGGAGGAAAGACAGGTGATGACCACCCAGCGAGTATCTCAGGTGCTGTCATCTGTATGAAGGGCGATTTCAGTTACCCTCTGCCTTTCCTCTGAGCTGCCAGACATCCCTGTCTAATAGCAACTTCATGTCTCCTTTTGGGTGCTTCATGGACTCTCAAACCCAACCTGTCCTAAGCTGAACCCAAGATCCTTCTTTCTAAACTTGTTTCTCATCAGAGTTCCTTGTCCTCTGTGCACTGACCTGCTCAAGTCATCCGTAGACTTCCCTCTCTCGGGCTGGGGTTGTGGCTCAGTGGTAGAGCACTCACCTAGCACATGTGAGGCACTGGCTTCAATCCTCAGCACCACATAAAACTAAATAAAGGTATTGTGTCCACCTACAACTACAATAAATAAGTAAATAAAGGTTTCCCTCTCCTTCCATCTATTTTATCTCCCAATCACTTCTTAAATCTATTCCCTCTTCTCCAACCTTATGGCTACCATTGTAACCCTAGCACCCATTATTTCCCACCTACAGTGACTTCCCAGCTGGTCTCTGCACAATCGGTGGATGCTGTCATGCCCAGCATTAACCTACCAGTAGATCCCCATTTTGAAGATAAAGTCCTAAACCATCAATATGTGCTCAGAATCCCCCTGGCTCTGTCACCTAGTGTCATCTTGCTCCACTCCTCTGCGGCTCCCAATGCTTCAGCCACCCTAGACCTCTAGGTCCCTACGTACAGCATTCTCTTTCCTGCTGAAGACGTCACCAAAGGCTGCTCCCTTTGCCCAGTCCACACTCAGGTGTCCTCCTGCCCCAGCTACTCTGCACACTGTCCTTCCCTGCCTAAGCCTACTCTGCTCCCAGCTCTCACCTCAATACCACTTTCTCAGAGAAACTGCACTTGACCCCTAGACTGGGGTATCTTTCTGTTACTTACCCCCATGATAACCATTGCTTCATTACTATCTGTGGTCCCTGTTAGACTATAGACCCAGAGCACAGGGGCCTTATTTGCTTATTTGCCTCTTGTCAGCACTGAGTACCTGGCTTAGAAGAGATGTTAAATAAACAGAATGAATGGAATAAATAATTCCAGCAAAGCAAAACATTTCTTTACAATTTTATAGCCCCTAAGAAGGAAAAAAATGTTACAAATAGAAAATACAGAATAAGGGGATTTGCTCACCAAACTATGGCTCCTCTGTGTGAGGAACTTTCATTTCTTCTGATGAGATCCATCCCCTTCCATTTATCTTCTGGGCTCAAGAGATCAAAGCTAAAGTGTACTGGAATCAGGTAGTGGTGGTGGTGGCACAGCATTGCGAAAATATTAAAAGCCACTGAATGGATCAACTTAAAATGGTGAAAATTGTGAATTCCATGTTACATGAATTATATCCCTATTGAAAAAAAGGGGGACTGAACAGGATCGGAGCTATTCCCACAGTGGAAAGTGAGGCAGAGACTACAGGAGTCTGACTGGGCAGCGGAGCGGAGCTGGAAAGGGGAAGGAGGAGGAAGAGGCTGGTCTTAGGCAGAGAGGCTCTGCTCCTGTGAGCCCATCTGGGCAGCTGGCAGGTCCACTCCTAGTGACAGCTAACATGACCCAAAGCCTTGTGGAGCCCTGACACTACTGTTCTCTTCTTGGCTTTTCTTGGGGCTAAAGCCCTAGACCCCCTGCTAGAGGGTCCCACCCTCTACCCAACCACCTCTACCCTGTGGCTGACAACTTCTCCTTCTGCAGGACAGAAAAACCTGCTGAAGAGTTCCAGGTAGCTGAGGCTGGAGCAGTCAGACTTGTGCAGGTCATAGAAAGTCACTGTGTATTTGATGTGGTCTCATACAAGACAACATAAGAAAAATAACTCGACCACACTGAAGGGAGAGTAAATCAAAGACACAAGTTAAATTACAAGTTGCCTTCAATTAAAATTTCTCCCATTTTTAAAAAATGGAACCCAAGGTTCTTAAATTTCATGATGTTCTACAGCAACCAACTCTCCTTTGTCCTTTCCTTCACAGCCATGCCTCTGGAAAGAGCTGTCTGCTCTTCCTGACTCCAGCTCCTCACTTCCCACCATGTTCTGTGACTCAGTGGAAGTGTCTGGCAGAGATGGACAGGGCCCTTCTCCACACCAGCCCGTGTCCTGTGTGCTCAGCTTGCTCCGTGTGGCCTCTAGTGTCCACGGATAACAGAACAGCATGACAGAAGGGCAGCATGGGTTCAAGGAGCCCATCAGGTGGAATTCAAGCCAGGGCCACTGCTCAGTGGCTCTGGGCATATCAAGGCAATGGGAAGCATCTTCCCTCAGAAGTCACTTGCACAGACCATGCACAGGAGGAGCACATTCTGAGCAAAGGAACCAAGACATGCTGTTCAGGAAGCAAGACTGATTCGCTGGAAATACATAAGGAGTTTAAACAGTGTAGCAGATACTTCCAGAATCTTCCCCCAGTGAATGCCCCAAGCTTTAAAAATCCCTCTGATAAATAACACACCTCTTTCTAACACACTGTGACTTAAAGGAAGGGAACCACACCCTCTCTCTGTCCCAGACCACTGTGAAATTCTGGTGCGCTGATTGCTTGGGTGGCTACCAGCAGAGGAGGACTAGGAATGGCAGAGTGGGGAGCAACCATGGCCACACGGCTGGAGAATGGTCCACCATGCCCAGGGGAGAAGTGCCTCACCCAGAGAAGCCTGGGAATCCTGTGGGAGAGATGCTGGAGCAGTGCTGCGAGACTCCCAGGAAATCATTTCTGGTTGGAGGGGACTCAGCAGGCACTGGGGCCTCGTGTCTGCTGGTGGAAGTGATTTAACATTAAAACTCACCCCTGCTTTGGCCTGTGGGGCTCCCTTATCTCCTGGTTCTTTTCTAGTTCTTTGATTTTTCTTTCTCACCCCTTTCCTAGGTCCCCGTTCTTCACCTGTATCACTAAGTGACAGTGGCCTTCAGTGTGGCATTGTTTCTTGCCAGCCCTTCCATTGCTACCCAGTCTTTCCAGCTCCATTTCTCCACATGCTGATTCTCCCTTGAACAGAAGTCCCAGCTGCTTCAAATGTCTAAAATGACAGGTTTCATTTCTTTTGAAGATCTATTTTTTCTCTAAGTTACTTTCCTCTGCGCAGAGCGTCCATGCCAGTAAGAAACTGGGAGTCCAAGCTCGGCATCGCACTCCTCATGTCCCTGACCACTCCTGGGGACCATCGTCAGCCCCTTCTTCCCCAAGCAGTTCGCAGCCTCATCTCTGCCTGCCTGGGCCACTGCCATGATGGAAATTGGTCCCTACCCCAGCTACCCTCTCCACAGCTCATCTTTCATGCATACGCTAGATGATTCAAGATCACAAACCAGTCAAGGTTACCTGCTTAAATTCCCTGATTAATCTTCCTACCCTTCCATTACCAGCCAAGTAAAATAACTGTCCGTGTTAGTGAGGGAGATTTTCCTAGGGACATGATACATGTTTGTCCTGAAAACAGACCACAGCTTTGCTCAAGCCATAGTGATGAGGCCTCATTTTCAGTGTAGTCTGATTACAGTTAAAAACTCAAGTAAAATTCTATTTAAAAACAGTTTAAAAATCCAGTCCAACTCAAACATACTCTGGTGACTAGCAGTAAAATTCTGTGCAGGGCCGTGATAGATTTATTTTACTTTCATTCATGAAAACAAAAGGTCCTTTTACACACCACTCGACAGAAAACACATAATGGACATTGGTTTACCTGTTCTTGGCAGTGACCACTTATTTGGGAACAAGCTGAGTAGCCATGGAGATGTTTTGCTCCAAGTTGACACTTCAATATTTAATTAGAAAGATTTCAGATAAGAGGGGGCAGATTCACTGGGAAGTCTCCAAAGGCTTAATTCATGTAACAGTTGAGGTTATAGAGCAAGCACTGTGCCAGCCCCCAACGAACCAGTCCCAAGTGACCTGTTCCCTGCCTAGAGCCCACTTTGGGGCACAGGATGGCCCCCGTGTAGGGAGGCCCATGACCATGCTGCATGCCCTCAGAGCTGACTCTCTCCAGAAGTGCTATACCAAGTAACTTCCAACCTACCTGGCTACGCTTCCCCAGCATAGTTAGCCAAGAGGGCCTCTTCAAACTGCCTGTCAACATGCTTGATTGCACCCAGAAGTCTTTAAGGAAGTGCCAGCTTGTGATATATATATATGTATTTTTTATTTTTTTTTAGTTATAGATGGACACAATGTCTTTATTTTATTGCTTTGTATGTGGTGCTGAGGATCGAACCCAGGGCCTCACACATGCGAGGCAAGCGCTCTACCGCTGAGCCACAATCCCAGCCCCTTGTGATATATTTTTAAAGTTATGAAGGCCTCCAGTCATGGAATCCTCAAAGGAAATCTTGAGAGATGTACTTCAAGTATCTACAATTGAGATGTTTTAATTATATATTTAAAAAAAGGATTTCATTGGGTTGAATAAAAGCAAGAATACTATTCTTAGCTACATTTAATTTGAGAAACCCAAATGATTGCTCTGTGTAGCTGACTGTCAGTTATGATGTTTAGAGTACACTACCAACATTGTTAGATAAGAAACTAATTCTGAGACTCACTGGTAAAGTTATATTTTTTTTCATTCTTCATATTACAAATTAGAATGACTGGCACAAGGATGAAGAAACACTTTCACAGAACTTCTAGAAATGGTAAACATCAAGAGTAGTTAAGCGTAAGACTTCCCCTGACTTGGAGAATCCAGTGCCCATTCCTAGAGCTGCCCTGGCTGGGAAGGCAACCTCCTCTGCTGTAGGGTTTGGGTCAGAAGCCATGTTTCCACTGCTCACACCCACACTGTGGTGCTTTCTTAAGTTATTTTATTTTGCAAAGAAAGACCTACACACAATCTGAGAAATGTCAAGCCAGGGTGAAGCTTAATTTGATGTTCTGTGACTTTGGGAGGTGTTCAGCAGTACCTTCAAGATTGAAGCAGCTATGGCCTTAAATAATTCCTGCTGCTCCACATGAATCCCCAAGAGTAAAAGTTATATGCAAACCAAAGGAATTTTCTTCAAAACATTTCTGGATTTTTTTATATATATATTTTTTAGTTATACATGGACAGTGTCTTTATTTTGTTTAGCTATTTTTATGTGGTGCTGAGGATCGAACCCAGTGCCTCACACGTGAGAGGCAAGTGCTCTACCACCGAGCCACAACCTCAGCCCACATTTCTGGCTTTTAAAAAGTAACAATAGCTCATGTTCTTCCCTGGCATTTACCACATTTACATAAATTCTGTATGTTAGCTCACTTAGTCCTCATGCTCTACAAGGCAAGCACTCTGCTTATCCCCACTTTACAGATGAGACAAGTGAGGCACAGAAAGGTTAAGTCAGTTGCCAAAGGTCAAATTACTAGTAGGTGTGGAACCAGGATTCCAACCCAGCTGTCTGGTGAATGTGTGTGCTTCACCCAGAAATGACACCAGGAGGACATGGTGAGGGTTCAGGGATGCCGATAATTTCATCTCTGCTTATATTTTTCAAAAAGCTCTGTCCATTTCCCTTGAGTGAATTAGTAAAACCTACATAGGAAGGAAGAAAAGGAGGGAGTGAGGGAGGAAGGGGGGAATAAGCAGACAAGGACCTGTGTGTTTGTCCTGGCAGTGGGAAGGAGTGTGGAGTGGGCAGGAGGGACTGGGTGTGTTCTGCTGGGAATTGTAGGTGGCGACACAGGTGACAACAGACTGAGGTAAGCAATGTGAATGGGTTCAGTGTTTGGGTTTTTTTAAATTTTATTAAAAAAAATTTTTTAGTTGTGAATGGACACCATAGCTTGATTTTATTTATTTATTTTTATGTAGCAATGAGGATCGAACCCAGTGCCTAATACTTCACCACTGAGCTACAACCCCAGCCCCAGTCTTTGGGTTTTGAGGAAGACACACACACACACACACACACACACACACACACACACACACACTGCTATGATTATCTGGAAACATTTTTAGGGACCCTTAAATATTGTCATGACTATTTGATTTTGTAAAAACCAGATTAGTTGTATATTACATGTATTAAAAAGTTCAGATTAAATATTTGTAAGATCTAGATTATTGAAGAATTTTTTTAAACCCTGCCAAAATTAGATTTACTCATAGGACTCTATCCATGAAAACTGATGTTGCAAGCTGGGTACAGTGACATACACCCAGCTACTTGGGGGTCCCTGAGGAAAGAGGATCACAAGTTCAAGGCAGCCTGAGCAACTTAGCAAGACCCTGTCTCAAAAAATAAAAAGGACTGGGGATGTAGCTTAATGGTAAAGTGCTTGCCTAGCATGTGTCAGCACTGGTTCCAATCCCCAGTTCTACAAAAATAAAAAAATGTTGCAGTCTTTCTTAACGTATAAAGGACTATTCTTTATGGCCATCCCATGTAACTGGGATGATGCTCTTTTAGCTCATATATTACTTCTATAATGAGAATGAACCAATGCACTAAAAATACATACCAATAACGATTTCATTAATAACAAAAGAATAACTGCAAAAATTCCCTTGCAACAGAAAACAGTCCTACTGTTTCTATTCAAATAAAATAGGAAACTTTTCCAAGATCAGAAATGTCTAAAGGCTCACTCAGGCCTCATGGGTAGAACAAGAGGCCAATTAAATGTGCAATTTCAATTAAGCACCTTTGCAACTGGAGCATGCCACCAAATTCCCTAAGCAAGTGGCACATTAAAGAGGCCACAGGCTCACACTGCTCAATTAAAGGGAGGGCAGCCATAAGCCAGAGAAGAATCAAGATACAAACTGAGCAGATCCTCATGCCAGGAACTGAATTTTCCTTGGATGAAACACATCATTACATTCTGAGGTTAGCTGAAATGAATGAGGGTGGAAGAGGAATCTAGTATCTTTTAGGGATGGAGCTATCTGCCCTCAGGAGTGTGTAGGGCTGAGCTAGTTCTTCTGCTGGACTTGATGGAGTTCCTGGCAGGGTGCTCAGCTGGCCAGTCAGGAATTCTAAGCTAAGCATCCAGAAATGACCTGAAGCATTGGACTTGATGGCCTCCCTAACAGATGGGCTGGAGTATGGGTCTGATGTGACACAGTACAGTAGTCCCCCTCATCTCCAGGGGACCCATTCCAAGACCTCCAGGGATACCTGAAACCATGGAAAGTACCAAACCCTATGTATGCTTTTTGCTATATGTACCTATGGCAAGGTTTAGTTAATAAATTAGGCACAGTAAGAGATTAACAATAGTAATGTAGTCACACCCCCTCCTCCACAGAAAATCTTAATGAAGCTTCTCCAGAAATTTGCACCATAATTTTTTAAAAATATTTTGTTTAGTTGTAGATGAACACAATGTCTTTATTTATTTTATGTGGTGCTAAGTATCGAAACCAGTGCCTCACGTATGCGAGGCAAGCGCTCAACCGCTGAGCCATAGCCCCAGCCCCCTGCACCATAATTGATCTTAGGACTATCAGCAGAGTCTCTACAAAAGAGTTCAATGTAGTTAAACTTCCTATTTCCTGTTGCTCTATCTTACTTGGCCACCACTCCAAGTGCTGAACACCCCTTTACTAGTTTTTTCACAAACACTTATGGACTATCTAGTATAGTAACAATATAATATTTTATAGAAGTGTGTTTGCAAATGCCAAGTGTGGTAGGAAAGACAGATCCTTTAACAAGGCTTCTGGCCTTGGGCCTGAGCTTCACAGAGATGTTTGCATTTCAGAGATAAGAGAAGATATTACTAATTGGGCTCCATGGTAACAGCTGGCAGGGGAGGAAAGGGGGAGAAGCAGCTCTCCCCTTCTCAGGTGCTGTCCTTGAAGTGTTAACTTGCCCAAAACAGTAAAAGAAAAAGCTGCTTTTGTGTGAACTTCTGCACTGTGAACTTCTGAGCCCCTCCCCTTACACGCTGGGTATGAAGTTGTGAAACTGCCTGAACTGGGGGTTCAGGGGAATTAATTGATTACAGCGAAAGCTGTACCTCTGAACCACTGCAGTCAAATAAACCTGCTTCCTGTTTCCTATCTGGTGTCTTGTCTCGTCTATCCCTACAAGAGTGAAAGAGAGGGCTGGGGTTCTGGTGCAGTGGTAGCGTGCTTGCCTAGCACATGTGAGGCACTGGGTTCGATCCTCAGCACCACATAAAAATAAAGATATTCTGTCCATCTGCAACTAAACAATAAATATTTAAAAAAAAGAGTAAAAGAGAACAAGTATAATAATAGGCAGTAATCTATGTTATGTTAATGTTGTTGCTTTCTCAAAATATCTTCATGTATTGTAATCTCCCTTCTTCTGTGATGATGTGAGATGATAAAATGCCTAAGTGATGATACACAGCAAGGCGAATGACAGAGGGCATCGTGACATAGCATTAGATTACCAGGTGAACACAAGCACTGCAAGACATGAGAGCTGATCTGATAAACAGGATGGCTACTAAAAGACCAACAGGCAGGTAGCATATACAGCATGGATATGCTGGACAAAGCTACACCTTTATGTATCCACAATGAAGATTAATCAAGTGGTTAATCAGATCATTCACATTCCAGGTTTGGTCGAGTGAGACTTTATAAGAGTGTTCTAGCATAAATGGACACTATTCTTACTAAAAAAAAATCCAAATTAAAAATTTCACCTAAAAAACCCCAAATACAAGCCGGGTGTGGTGGCTCAAGCCTGTAATCCCAGCACTTAGGGAGGCTGAGACAGGAGAATCGTGAGTTCAAAGCCAGCCTCAGCAATGGAGAGGTGCTAAGCAACTCAGTGAGACCCTGTCTCTACATAAAACACAAAATAGGGCTGGGGGTGTGCCTCAGTGGTTGAATACTCCTGAGTTCAATCCCCAGTACCAAAAAAAACAAAAAAAAAAAAAACCCAAATACAAATTAAAAAATTAAAAGCCTAAGATCTCAAGCAAATGGATTTCAACTTTACAGTGCACATTCCCAAGTGGAACTGAGACAGCACATGTACTTGAAGTATCACTGGGGTCTGAGCCCATCTTTTAAAGCAACATATTTCTTCTCCACTGGGTGGTGGACTGGGGTCATCCAAGCAATATGGATGTGTGCTTATGGGATGGAGCCTGTAGAGGTGGCTGGGGCAGTTCAGATTCTCCCTCACCCCCAGCTCTGATACACAGGGAAACATCCAGTTAAATCCAGCACTTGGGGGTGGGGCTGGGGCTGGGGCTCAGTGGTAGAGTGCTTGCCTCATGCGTGAGGCTCTGGTTTCGATCCTCAGCACCATATAAAAATAAATAAATAAAATAAAGGGATTGTGTCCATCTACAACTAAAAAAATAAATAAAAATTTTTAAAAATCTAGATTCGTTTGCACCAAAACAGAAAAGCCCTGCTGCCTGGCTCAGGCCCCTAACACTGGGTAAATACCCTCTTTGAATGCAGCAGCCGGGTGTCTGGACATGCCCAGTCTCTCAGCTTTAGCTTCCTCTCCTGCTGGAGAAGTCTGCCCCACCCTCAGGGACTGTGTGGTAAGACAACGCTTTCTCCTTGTGACTTAGAGGATGGCAGAAACTAACAGGGAGAAAGCAAGTGAGAATCGGCAGTTTGGGGCTTAGGGTTCATTGCTTTCACTTCTTCAAAATATTTAGTTTCTGAATGAATCCAGTTCCAAATTCCTGAACTTGTATCCTTGCACAGTTGTTTCCCAAATCTTTGGGGTTCATCCCTGAAGAACCTCCAGGGGCTGGCTCCCTCAATGGTTGCTCTGTCAAACACACAATCTTTAATTATCTGACCATTAAGAGGAATTAAATTAATACACTAACTGCCTGAGGTACCAAAGGTCAAATTGGACTTACAAATTCACTCAAGATGCTACACAGAACATGGCCATGTTTCCAGAAATAGCCTGGCTTCCTGATCACCTAGGGCCAGGGCCTCTTCTCCTGGGAGGTCCAGTGTTAGTGTTTACTTGGAAATCTCCACCAGGAAGACAGATCTCAGGACAAAGCCTTGGCAGGCATATTTACATGGTGAGTGATCTAGTTCTATATGTGATATCTTAGTACACCTCTGCCCTGAGTGCCTACAAAATGTGTGCCTAATAAATGTTCCATGACAGATAGGGAAGAACAGGAAGAGAGCTGCTGATGTCAAATTTCAAGCCCTTGCACTAAATTATCTGGGTGGTTTTTGCTTTTGTATTCCACAATCTATTCTCCTAAAAGCTCCACCTTCAGAGTCCCACGGAGACTCCTCCAACAGCTGGATCACAATCTGACCTGGGTCACCAACAGCTTTCTACATTATATTAACAGTTTTCTGATAAATTTTTTTCCATGGATGAAGAAGGTGATGATGTACAGATCACATGTGGGATGCAGGGCTCCTGAGTGCTGTGGTTGTCACACTGAGATGACTTCTTGCCTCATCACAAGGACTCAAAAGTTCATTTCTGCTACCAGGAGGCACTTACCCAATGCTGAAACTGTCCCTTCACCCTTTGACTATCACATGGATATTCCTCGTGATCTGTCCAATCAGCTAAAACACCATGAAATGGAGACCAAAGTACAATCATCTGTTTATCACTTGGGGGAAAAGTCAGTCACCCACAGGATAAGGTATGTAAAAAAAGATAGGTTGAGTGTAAGAGAAACAAACATGTTTGAAGCAAGTGAGAATGGCTAAAATTATAGCCAAATTATAGAGGAAAAAATGATATTACCACTAAAACAAGAGCAGTTCTTGCCCATTCTGCACAGTCACAGGCCAAATGCACTTTTCTGCAAATTAGAAAAATGTGGTTTTGGTTTGGAGGGGAAGTAGTACCAGCCCCAATGCCACATAAAGCACAGATCTGGGTCAGCTCCCGCAGCCTCCTTCAGCTAGCTGCCCCCGGTGCATGATATAAACACAAGTAACGACCCTGGGGCTTTGCCTTAGGTTCCAGCCAGTCAGGAAAAAATGTGGAAGAGTAGCTGCTGCTCTGGGTAATTACCTCAAACCCTTCCCAACCCGCCCCAAACCTAATCTTAGCATTATTGCCACAGTCATTCCTGTCTCTCACTCTCTTTGGGGATTGAACCCAGGGATATTTCACCACTGACCTCCATCCCTAGTCCTTCTTAGTTTTTTTTTTTTGGTACTAGAGATTGAACTCAGGTGCACTCAACCACTGAGCCACATCCCCAGCCCTATTTTGTGTTTTTATGTAGAGACAGGGTCTCACTGACTTGCTTAGTGCCTCACCATTGCTGAGGCTGGCTTTGAACTCGCGATTCTCCTGTCTCAGCCTCCTCAAGTGCTGGGATTACAGGCTTGCGCCACTGTGCCCGGCAGTTTTTTTAAAATATATATATATATATTTTAGCTGGAGATGGACACAATACCTCTATTTTATTTATTTTTATGTGCTGCTGAGGATCAAACCCAGTGCCTCACATGTGCCAGGTGAGCGCTCCACCACTGAGCCACACCACCAGCCCCCTTCTTAGTTTTTGAGACAGAGTGTCAGTAAGTTGCTTAAGGCCTAAGTTGCTGGGCTGGCCTTAAAGCTGAGATCCTCCTGCCTCAGCTCTCAAGTAGCTGGAATTACAGGCAGATCACCATTGGGCCCAGCTATGCCATTTCTGCTCCTGGACAGAAGCTTCCATATCTTCTCCTGGCCCCTATTCAAATTTCCCCAGGTTTCCTTCCTGGATCCTACTTGCCTTTGGCTTTATGTGTGGTTCCTGATCCTGCTCATGCCTTTAGTTCGGATTCCCCTGTGTCTCCTGTGAGTTTTCCCACCAATCTCTTGGGCCTCACTACCACCATAGTATCCTGGGCCTCCTCCTAAGGTAGAGCAGGGAGAGGATTTAAACGAACTCTCAAAAAGAGCTTGGACTCATACCCAGCCCTCCTCGTCCTCTCTTTTCCCATTCTGGGCCAAGAGGCGAGCAGTTAGTTCCTCACTGTGCCCTCCTGCTCTGATGCGTCCCTCACCACAGGTTTAAAAGCAAAAGAGCCAGTAGGGGACTGAAACCTCCAAAATTGTGAGCTAAAGTAAACTTTAAGTTGTTTTATCTCAGGCATTTGTTACAGTAACAGAAAGCTGACTAACACAACTCCTTTGGCAGAGGCTGGGAGAACCAAATCCTTCTGAAAACCCCTAAGTACAGGAAAATAATTAAGCAGTTACTCTGCTGTTCTGAAATCAATTTCACATTGGGGTCACCACAAAGTTGATGAAAGTACCAGTATTTCCTTATAGAAGAGTTAACTACCGGTGAGTTTAGGAGGAATGCCAGAATTGAGATACTATTATCTTTCAGTTCCTAATGAAATAATGGGTCTAGGTAATGACCATCAGTAGCTAGGCACTAAAATCACCTGAGCAAAAACCAATGGGAACATTGTAATAGCTGGATCAGTCTAATGGCATCTGAAACCACTGATCAGTTCTGATCTCAAAAAGACAGAGAAAGAAACATCAAACATTTTGTGCCTACTCGTCAGGCACATTGCAATTGGAAGTACACATCACCCAGGCTGTCTTTTGGCCCAAACACTGACACTGGTGTCTGGTTAAGCCTTAAAGTTTAACAACCAGTACTGAAGTTTTTGTGGATGAAACGAAGTGTGAGATGTGCTTCAAAATGAGCCAGTGGTGAACAGGAAGTGGGCGAGGTATGGATGAGACAAGACTGACCGTGTTGAGAGCTGCCGGAGCTGGACAGTGAGAACACAGGGGTCACCACACATACATACTTTTAGGTATGCGGTAAAGTGATTAAACAAGTACTTGGACTCGACAACAGTTTTTACTATTTGGAAAACCACCTCAGTTTCTTCCTTGATTCAACTGTCACAGAAAACTTACTATTGAGGTTCCAGTTATCACTCTGACAATGAGCTGTGTAAACACAGCTGGAGGTGGATTAGTTATATGAAGCAGGGGTGGTTAAAACTGAGATTGGGCTGCAAGAGAAGCTTGCAGTGAACCTCAACAACTTCACAGGAAGGGAATAGAGATCACAGTGAGTGCTCGCTGTCACCCACCTTTCTGCTGCGCTTCATTCAGCACACAGATGTGTAACCACGGTACTGCTCCCCACTAGATTTTAAGCTCCAGGAGATCTAATTGTTTTTAAATTACTGTATCTCCACTGCTTACATTTCTTCAATCTATATAGAACATATATGTATGCACACCGTTGTATATATTTTACATTTTATCTATAAACATACACTGTTTACACATTTAGTATTGTTTTGCCTCTGAAATCTAAGTAATTTTAGATACATTTTCTCCTGTCAAATAGTTTCCACTCTCTAGTATTAGCATACAATAGTCTGCAAGCCATTTGAGTATTGAAAAAACAGGACAGCACCTCATCCTTGAATCATTGACAAATTAATTCACACTCCCCATAAGATTTCTCCCATCACTAAGATTCTTTTATTTTATGACAAAACCATTAGTTCTAGAAGCTTGTTTCTTGCACCTGAGAAGACTAGATTTGGGACATGATCCTATAGAACTAAGAGGTAAGCATGGTGAATTCGAACACAGGGAGTCTGGGAGGTGAGAAAGGGGTTCAGTGCTCTTGGGGTGTGGGAGACATTAGGTCCAGCAAGAGGAGTTCAAGTGTCCACTGAGACTGGGAGGATGGTCAGATGAGGCTAATGGCATCAACCATGAAACTTCCCAGGGAAGTAGCCATCAGTATAAGGAGTTCGAGTGTTATGGTTTAGTAAAGAATGAATTTTCTGAAGACTTTGCATAATTTAAGACCTACCTAATTCAAGACTGCTTTACTCATGGGAATAATTAGAAAGCAGGTATGTGCTCTTAGTGCTCTGAAATCTATAACTATTGTGGTAAATTTTTGCTTTAATACTGCTTTTTTAAAAAAAATTACTGTCTCAGGTTCTAGGATTCTACATTTATGCTATGATACATCAAGGCAGTTGTTTAAAGTTCTTCGTATTTTATTGTATCTAATTTGCATTTCAAAATCATTGATTTGGGGGCATATTTTTCCAGCATTGGCACCACTATTTAAAAGGTTGAAAACATTTTTAAGTTATAGGAACAACAAAAATAGCACAGCAACACAACAATAAGCAAAATCACTTTCCAGAATGTTTCTTAGCTTGAAATATTATGTCTGAAGTCACTGATGAAATACGGTAGGTGTTTTAATGCTGCCAAGTAGCAAGAGCATATAGTTTATAATTAATTCAAAAGTCTAAATTGTAATTTTTATTAGTTTTAGAAAAATGTGAGCAGTAGCCAGGCGCGGTGGCGCAAGCCTGTAATCCCAGCACTTAGGGAGGCTGAGACAGGAGAATCACGAGTTCAAAGCCAGCCTCAGCAACAGTGAGGTGCTGAGCAACTCCATGAAACCCTGTCTCTACATAAAACACAAAATGGGCAGGGGATATGGCTCAGTGGTCGAGTGCCTCTGAGTTCAATCTCCAGTACCAAAAAAAAAAGAAAAAAAAAATGTGGGCAGTATATATTTCATGTTTTCTTGTAAGACAATGTATCACATTATTCTAGATGTGTGATACAAAATTTATTTTCAGCTAATATAGCCATGGCTTATTGGATAAGAGGATAAGACAGATGAAAAAGCCAGGTGTTAGTGATGCATGGCTGTAATCCCAGCTACTTAGGAGGCCAAGGCAGGAAGATTGCAAGTTCCATGCCAGCCTCAACAACTTGGTAAGACCTTGTCTCAAAATACAACTATAAAGAACTGGGGATGTGGGCTGGGATTGTAGCTCAGTGGTAGAGCACTTGCCTCGCATGCGTGAGGCACTGGGTTCAATCCTCAGCACCACATACAAATAAATAAAATAAAGATATTGTGTCCATCTACAACCAAAAAAAATTAAAAAAAAAAAAAAAAAAGAACTGAGGATGTGGCTCTGGGATAAAGTACCCCTTGTTCAATCCCCAGTACTAAAAAAGAAAGAAAAGTGAACTGATCCAACTAGAAGTGATCCTTTTATCTCTGGAACTCTTAAGGTAATTACGGCAAATCATTTGTAACATCTATACTATTGTTTTCTGAGTACAACTTTTAACCTGTTTGGGGGCAAAATCATCTCAAGAATCTCTCCTGTACCTATCCTCTCTCCTGCAGGAAAGTGTCTTCACCTCTTGATCATAATATGAGCATAGTCAGTTGCGTGCTTATAAATGTTTAACATCTGGCCTCAGGTGGGAAAATCCTAATTTGTAGCAGCTGCCTATTTCCATGGTAAATACTCCCATCCTGGCCAATTTCAAGGTATCAACATGGAAAAGATGCACAAAATTGGCTCTCACAAGCCAGTAATGAATTGAGTTCAACATACCACTGAAAGGATTCCTCAGACTTCAGGTCACACCTGTTAGTGGGTTTTGAAAATATCTTAGTGGATTATGAATAGCATTTTTCTTGAATGAAGAAGATTGTTTCACACATAATGAAAGCATTGTTTTGTGGAATTTTTGTTTCTATAATTTTAAATATGCACACAACAAATCACCATGTAAATGTAGTTCTTAATGTGGCTCATGAAGAAAGTTAAAAAGCTACCATTGTGTATCTTTTCTCTTTAAACACACAAACTAAAATCTTCCCTTTACCCCAGTGCTTTATCAGCTACCCTGTTTCTTTGTTCCCAAAATTGCAACATTTCTTGAAATATTTTTGGTCACTGTTTCTTCTGCTTCTCCACCTTGCATTACTCCTCTTTAGTCACAGGGACTGACCTCCAAGTCCCCAAGCCCACTGGTCACATTATCTACTATGACCTCAGGGCACTGGCACAACTGGCTGTTCCTCTTTTTTGTCTTCCACGATACCACTCACCGGGTCTCCACCACTGCCCCCTCTCAACCTCTTGCTGGCATTTTCTTCTGTTATTGGCTATTGTCTACCCCGGGCTCTGTCCTAGGCCATCTTCTCCATGTATCTACTCTCTAGTGACCTCATCGGTTCCCGTGACTTTCTATCATTTCCCTCATCTACTAGGCTTCAACCATGCCGGTGGTCTTTGTCTCCTGAACACAGTCATTCTCAGGAACACACTCATTCTCATTGGCATTAGCTTGTCCCCTCAGTGTGAAATGCTTGAGATGTATTTACTTATACTTATTTTGACTTTGTAAAGGAAGTATCAAGCAGAACCAGGCAAAACGGTGAAGACATTCATCGTATCAACCTAGTTTTTAGTTATCTATTTCATACAATGCCTTCCACTAGGCATCGAGGAATGTGTAAGACAAGCTTCTTTTCTCAACTTACAATCAAGCTGGACAGACGGCACACACAACACACAGAAAGACAACTACAGATCCAAGGTAATGCATGTCAAGGGTTAAATTCAGCTATTCAACTGGATCTTGAAGAGTGATTCAAACTCAGAAAATGGATAGGAGGAAGAGGAGAAAGAAGTAACAGTGAATTAGCACATGAGTTTTCTTCCATGAGACTTGTAATGAATTGTCCAGCTTAAATTAAAAATAATAAAAGCAAGGCTAGGGATGTAGCTCAGTGGGACAGCACTTACCAAGCACGCGTGAGGCACTGGGTTCAATCCTCAGCACCGCATAAAAATAAATAAATAAATGTATTAATATTATTAATAAAATGTATTAATATTATTAAAAAAACAGGGAGGAGAAAGCCCACAGTGGTGAAACAGATGTGGCTAAAAATATCAGAAAATAACCTTGAGGTCCCTAAGCAGTCCAGCCAGACATTCAAAGTAGCCTGTGTGAGTCTGTATTTCTGATGTCAAACTGTCAGTCACCGCGGGCCCACTGAGAAGCTGGGTCTTCACAGAGCTTCTAGTAAGCTCTGAACCGCGCTCCACACCGTTTAAACGGTGTCCTGGGAAGTAGCCAGGCGGAGGGATGGCGAAGCTCAACACGACCGGCGAGCAGAGGCTCCGGCGGGTCCGCTGGGCTCTTGTTCAGTACCCTGCGCTGCAACCCGCCGCGGGAGGGCGAAGGCGGCTACCCCGTCCGGCGCTGTCTGGACTCTGACTCACGGCGGACCGGGAAGCAGACCTGGGAAAACCGCGGCCGCCGGAGCCTCTTCCCGCGGCCGAGCCCTCCCGCCTCCGCCGTCCGCCAGGAACTCCGCGAACGCGCCCGTGTGCTCACGCTCTCTGCTCGTCCCACAGCAAGCCGGTCGCGGTGCCAGACCCCAGAGGCTGTGCAGGAAGCCTACTTGGGCAGCGGTCAGCAGCTGGCCCCGCCGGAAGTCCCCAGAGCCACGAGGACGCCCGCACTCGGACGCCGGCAGCGCCGGAAATGGACGCGGACTGACTCCCCGGCTTCCGTAGTCGCCACGGACGCCGGCTTGGAAGTCCGGACGGCGACCCGCGGTGGACAAACCCCGGGTGGAGCGCCCGCTTCGGCAGCCCTGGGGTGAGTCGCTGCGCCCGCCTCGGCGGCGGCACGGCCAAAACGCCGCGGTCCGGGAGGTCGCGCCCGCCGAGGCGGACCTGGGGCGTCGCCGTCCCTCAGCTTCACGGGCGGGCGCGGGTCCGGGACCTCGTCGCAGGCCCTCGGGGGTCGCGCTGCACCCTGCTGTGGCCCCCGCGGGCGGGGCGGGCGGGCGGGGAAGGACCGGAGTCCAACCGAGGGCGGCGACGGCCCTGCGGGAGGCTGGGTCTCGGGACGCGGGCGGGTGACAGGTGCTGGCGCGGCGAGGGAGGCCCCGCGGAGCGGCCGGCAGGTCCCCGGGCGGTGGGGCGGACGCCGGGAGCGCCCGCCTGCAGGCCCGCGGAGGCGCCCGGCCCGGCCCCGCTCCCGCTGTGGCCTTGGGGCGCGGGCGGCGCCTCCGCAGCAGCGAGTGCAGCGGGCGCTGTTGTACTGACTCAGGCTGGTGAATGAAGGTGCCAGTCCCATTTTGCCGACAGGAAAAGTTAAATGCATACTTCCGAGAGCTGTTCAGGACGACCTGACTAGCAGTTGCCATCATTTTTAGTTTTTCTGGGTGTGTCCTGGGGAGTGAACGAACCCACAGCCTTGCACAAGCTAAGCATGCTATCACTGAGCTAAATCCCCAGCCCCGACTTTAGTCATTTTAATAATGAATTCCACATTAGAAATTTTGTACAGATACATTTTAGAAATGTTTCCTGCACCCATAATCCAAAATTATGTACGTCAGTACGATTTTAAGAATGGGGTTACATCTTTGTAACAGTAGCCTATTGTTTTGGTAAATATTATTAAAATAACAATTTAAACATGAAAGTAGTTATGAGAAAAGATGATGCATGCTTGTTTTTCTCTCTATTTTGATTTTACACAGGGCGAGTACCTCACTTTCAGTCTGGGTAATCTTTAAATGAAACCTGGTTAAAATCTTGCACACAGGAGAGACTAGTCAACAATAAGTTTGGGAAGAATGATGTTGTCCTTAAACAACCTGCAGAACATCATCTATAACCCGGTAACTGATTTCTGTCAAATCACTTTTCCTGTGGCAGGATTGAGAGCGGATGCAATTGAATATTATATTACCCATTGGAATGAGACCAGAATAAAATTCAGCAAATGTGTACCTACTGTGTGGTAGGACTGTGGTGGGTGCTCTTGTCCCCTAGGGAGACAGAGGTTACAGTGACAATACCAAGTGATGAGAATAATGTCAAACAGAAAGTGAGCACATGGAAGAATGTCGGCTTGAGGTGGTGGTAGGGGGGAGGCTCAGGCTGTAAAACATTGTTTTAAACGGGAAATGGATTCTTTACAAGTTTTTAAATTATTTTTTCAATTAGAGCTACCCATAAGAAGTTAATGTAGCAGCTTTTCCCTCCACTTTTCAAGTACATCTTGGTAGTTGAACAGGGAAAATGTCAAGAGCTGGTGGTGGGACAGAGTGGGGGATAGAGCAGTTAGAGGCTTGTCCAGGCCAGGCTGGTCCAAGAACCCCTGAATGACTGTGATAGCCAGAGAGCAGTGATCACCCTGGACAGTAAAGAACTCACGTCAGTTTTTAGAAATCTCTAGTTTCCACTTCTCTGAAGCTGTATTTAGGTCTGAGATAGAACAGGTTTGTTTTTGGTAAATCCATTGGAGACTCTTGGCAACAGAGTTGGTGAGAGCCCTTGAGGTAAGGTCCTAGGCTCATGTGTTTCTTTTTTCCAATTTTTTTTTTTTTTTTTTAGTTGCAAATGGACACAGCACCTTTATTTTTGTTTTTAGTTTTATGTGGTGCTGAGGATTGAACCCAGTCCTCACACATGCTAGGCAAGCATTCTACCACTGAGCCACAACCCCAGCTCCATAGGCTTAAGTTTTTGTTAATTACTTTGCTGCTGTACTACTTTTCCTGAGTTTCAATGTCATTAAGTAGTGTGAGATACAACCACTATATTAGACAAACTCAGTTTTAGAAGGATTAGCATTTGGTGGTAATGGGTTTAAAAAGGAAAACTTGCCGAATTTGAAACCAGTGAGACATTTAAAATGACTTTGTGCATGTTAGGGTTAAAAGCATCTCAACGTGGTAGACTGACTTTCTGCAGAGATTAAGACTAATAATAATTATAATAACAGCTGCCTGCCAAGGTGACTGAAGGGCATCATTTTGACTCAAGCTGGAGGATAGAGCAGATGGCCAGGGGCTGATGTTCACCCCCAGCCTTCATGCACAGACACTAAAGTATTTTATAGGTTAAAATCCCTGCATGTCTTGATTCTGGCACATTGGTGATTCTTGTAATCTCTGGGGTTAGCCCCATACCCTGTAGAGTTGGAACAAAAGTCAGCTTCTGACTTGAGGAAAAGGAAAGCGGAACAGTGCTGCTTAAGACCAGAAAATGCCTTTGGGCTGGGGAGCTGCTTGAGACAGGTCATGATGACATGGTTCCAAGGAAGATGTTCTGGCAGATAGCTTTGTTTTTGTTTCTCTGTTTTACAGTCTGTTCTCACAAAGTGGTACAGAAGGTTAGAGGCAGAAAGACAACTGAATGGCAAGAGTGACACTTTCCTCTCTCTTTAAATCTCCCAACTGTTAAACATTCATAGCCTGAAGGGCCACTTTGCACTGAAGCTACTCTCCCATTTGTCGTTTTTGCTGCCAGGGGTCAAAAGACAAGCACACGTGGGCACTAGCAGAGATTTTAGGTTAATCAATTAGGATATGTTGTAAGCTAGACTTTAAAAATGTGTTTTTTGCATGGTGGTTATTTAATTTTGTTAGTGATCAGTTCATACAATGAGGAAGTGTTTATTATAGAGTCTCTTCTATGTACTTTATCAGGCATTGTGAAGACAGAACTGCATCTTTTACTTTTATTAGTTTTAAAATTTTTGGTCCATTTGGTGCAAACTTTGTTCATAATAAGTCGTCTTGGAAAGGATAAGGTAATACTGTACCTAGCCTGTGTATTTTTTTCTCAGCACTTCTGTTTGACTTGTTCCATTGATGGAATTCTAAATCTTAAAAAGCTGTACTCACTTTTTTCCTTTTCAAATTGAGTGAAAATTTGGGAGACATTATCTTCGTTTCATACCAGAAATGCTATCAGTGAGTCTGTTTGACAGTTCTTTATCATCCTGTATATTTTATTGTTGTTCTTTATAGGGGTCTTGAGATGTAAGTGCTAGCTGGCTAAGAAGCTTTTTAGAAATTACATAGAATTGATTGCTTCTCCAAGTTGATAAACCACTTGTCCACAATAATCCCACCCAGTGTTAAAAAGCAGCTCCTTCCAGAGCCCACTTGGGATCCTTCTCTCTGACTTCTCACCCCTGTCATGAGCTCCCTGCAGCATGCTTAGGCCTGATGATTCACCTTTGCAGATTTGTGCTACAGGCTGTGATTTTCTTCTGTGGGAAAGTATAGAGCAAAACTGCAAAGGAAAGACGTGAATCCGGTGAAGTCTGAGGGGAGTCTGGGCAAGGTTCCAGGGTCATCTTACTCCCCCAGCAGTAAGAGACATGCCTGTGAAGTGGTGTCTGCAGGAAAGCTCCTTGGAGACTCAGCTCAGTGCTTAGGAGTTTAACTGGGGGCTGGTCATAAGCACTCTCTTGTCTTCTACATGCCAGATTTCCACACTCCCAGGAGAGCAAGTGTTCAGTGTAACCATATGTTTGCATGAGTATTGTAGGTATAGGCAACTGTCCTTACTGCTTAGGGTGGTGGGTGGTGTCCTAAAATCCTAAACTTAAGGCACCAGTGAGGGGCAACCTTTTTTTTTTTAAATTAACTTATTTACTTAAATGCATTTCAAGTCATAGTACATATATAGAGCTCAATTTTCCATCACTCTGGTTGCAAACAAGATAGAGTCACACCATTTGTGTCTTCATACTTGCATCTAGGGTAGTGATGTCCATCTCATTCTACCATTTTTGCTACCCCCGTTTCCCACCTTCCCCCTTCCCCTAAGGAGGCTTTTCAAGGATAACAGGCAGGCCAGCCTGTGGATGCCTTTACACTCACCTCCTCACCTCATGAGCCATTGAGGCTTTCTTTGCCTCCAAACGTCCTCTTTCTCACTTTTAAAAAAAATCTACTTCAGCATATTAGCTAATCATCTCGGCTCTCCTATTTTTGTTGTTGTTTGTTTTGTTTTGTTTTTTAAACTAGAGATTGAACCCAGAGGTATTGGACTTTTGAACTACATCACTGGTCCTTTTTATTTTTTATTTTGAGACAGGGTCTTATAAAATTGCCCAGTTTGGGGGCTGGGATTGTAGCTCAGCGGTAGAGCGCTTGCCTCGCATGCATGAGGCCCTGGGTTTGATCCTCAGCACCACATAGAAAGCAATAAAATAAAGACATTGTGTCCATCTACAGCTAAAAAAATATTAAAAAAAAAAATTGCCCAGGTTGGGCTTGAACTTTTTATCCTCCTACCTCAGCCTCCTGAGTTACTGGGATTAAAGGCATGCACCACCACACCCGGCTTCTACTCTGCCTTATAAATATGAGCTCTGGCCATTCACCATTGTGTGGTCCTGAATTTCCAAGTCCTTCAGTAGATTTGCTTTTTGATGTCCTGCCAGCCCTTCACACTAAACATGTTTACCACTAAAATCATCTTTCTTCTGAAACCTTTTACTTCTCTAGTTCTGTCATTTACTTGGTAGCCCCGTGTAGACAGTTTCCTTTGAAATTCCTCTCGTATCTGTCTCTTTTCCCCTGTCTTGCCCTCACCAGTGTCCTCACCCCCTGCCAGGCTTACTGGAGCATCTCCCAGCCCCCACTGGACTGGTGTTCATAAACACTGCTTTACTTGTCATTCTAAAATCGGCCCCTGATCCTCTTAACTACTCCCTGGCTACCTGGTCTGTTGCAGGTGGGTTTTGTCTTTCCTGCTTTTCTGCCTTTGTGAGTAGCCTCGTCTTCCTGAAGTGGCTGACACCTCCTGCCTAACCATGTTGTTCCCAGCATAAACCTTACCTCCTTTATTGACTTTCTCTGGCCACCTCAGGATTGGTTATCACGTTTTTCTGAAGCATTTATTTGACTCTTACTGTCCTATTTTTTTAAACGTTGAATTGGTCAGGGGTGGGTAATTGCAGGAAGCCAGAAGCCAATTCTGCGATTTAAGTAGAAAAGACACTTTTAGACAAAATTGAGTAGTTCTTAGAATCTGGCAGGACTGAAGAGCCAGGCTTGGAGATCATATAGCTGTAGACAGCACACAAAACCTTGCTGTAAAACTGTTCCCACAAAGAGACGTCTTGTCACCACTGGACACAGGTGTGCTGTGACACTAGCACTGCTGCCTTTGACTGTGGATGGAACTGCTGTCCCCTTGCCAGAGCAAACACTCCGTCCTCAGGCTGCTCATCACTGCTCCTGACTTAACATCTGAGCTGGGAGTTCTGCCAGACAGTGGCGTCAGATGCCCTTACCCTTGTCAAGTTCCTAAGAGGACACTTTCCAGACACACAAAGGGACGCTGATTTTTGACAGTGAAACAGACCATTGCATTTCCACTTCAGCTGTTTTCCAGGGCATCTGACTTCTCCCCACTGCATCACAGACTCTCCTCAGAACTCGTACACTTCTTTCTAGCCAGAGTCTGCCTAACAGCAGCATGCAGCCGGCACTGAATAAGTAGTCACCAGAAAGGCAAAGCAAGATGAATCACCTAGATGTTTTGGCAGGGAACACTACATCTGAGCACTGCTTAACTTGTGGCATTGTGCCTGATATGATTTATGTTTTTGAATTTTTTTGCATAAATTCAGAATGACCTGTGAAGCAGGAGAGCATCTAGCCTGGAGTTGCCTGGAAAACAGTGCTGTCTCCCTTCTCCCAGGAGCAGGTGCCATGGGCTCATGAGTGGCTGCAGGGCATTCTGTCTCATGAACTTGGTCCAAAACAGTGGAGTAACAGTCTTTTCTAAAGTAGGAAGCATTAACACAGACAACCACAGCAGCAAATGGCCAAAATTTCCAACATGGTTATTTATCAGACTGGAACAACTTATTTACATTTGCAAACAAGGGATTAACAATGATGGGAAACAGATAGATTGTTTGGTCTCAAAAAGCTTTTCCCAACTGTAAAATTAAATGTATAATTGAAGATATTTTTGTGGTTATAAAAATATAAGTGCTTATTACAGAAATTTGGAAAATATACAAATATATAAAGAAAATTAAAGTCCCGTCCTCCACAAAAACTATTGCAACATTTTTGGCTTATTCTTTAGTGTTTTTATTTTAATGTTTTTACTTTTTTTTTTTTTGGTACTGGAAATTGAACTCAGAGGCACTTGACCACTGAGCCACATCCCCAGCCCTATCTTGTGTTTTATGTAGAGACAGGGTCTCACTGAGTTGCTTAGTGCCTCGCTGTTGGTGAGGCTGGCTTTGAACTCGCGATTCTCCTGTCTCAGCCTCCCATAGTGCTGGGATTACAGGTTTGTGCCACCACGCCTGGCTTTTGCTTATTAATTTAGTTGAGATCATGGTATATATAGTCCTGCAGGTAACTTTCTTATGAAAATTAAACCCAATATGTTACTAGACACAGTTAGCGAGCTGCATTCATACATGCCTGTAGTCCAAGCCACTTGGGAGGATGAGGCAGCAGGATCAACCATGTGAGCCCACCTGGGCAACATAGCAAGTCAGTCATCTCCAAAGGAAAAAAAATACAGGTATTAATTTTAACATCTGTAAAGTGTGAAGTTACAAAAACTCATCTTTTCTTATATAGAAAATGCAACTGTGTATTTTCAGAGTCAGCTGTGGCTCAGAAGACTAGCATAGAAGTTTAATTCCTTCTGTGTTCCCAACATGCAAAACGAGCCGCCTGCCTGATAATGCAGGGGCAGCCATCATCTGTGTGGTGGACGGGATTTTTCCTCTAGTTTGCTGGACCTCTCTTCTGCACTCACCCTGCCTGCCGCAGCCATTGGCCATGACCCCAGTGGGATAATTGGCTTCCACCATTTCCTGTCTTACTGCTGAAGCAGCAGGAGCTTGCGGCCATGGCGCCAAGTTCAGCAGCTGCCTGATTGCTTCTCTGCTTGTGGCCTGCCAGAGCCCAGCGAACAGGCTGTGCATGTGTTCACCAGAATTATTGATCATCTCTTGATCTTTGTCCTGGTGAGGGAAAGGTGGTAACCCAGGCCTATCCACAAAGCTCAGGGTCAGGGCAGAGTGTGTGCCAACAAACAGAATCCAAAGTGCTATGACGGACAGGGACAACTCATCAGCATGGGGCCTGAGGAAAGGCTCACAGGGGTGCCGCACTCCAGCTAAGGTCTTGTGCGTGTGAGCTGCCGGTCAGCACTGTATGGCCACTCTTGTTTGGTGTCCTGCCTCTTGATGATCAGAGCCACCTTGGGTAGGCTTTAACATTGTGTCATCACTCAGGCCAATGTGGCTTAAAACATGCTGATATCTGCGTGCCTGCATGTCCTGGTCAGAGGCTCCAAAGGGGAAGAAGGAGATGGTTGATGCAGATGCATGACGCAGCTGTGTGACGCAGGTCCCCACTCAGGGACAGGGAGACAGGAGGGTCATGTCTAGGAAAGGGGGAAAAAGATCTGACAGTCAGGTCCCAGACAAAAAGGCTGGGATCTGGGCAAGGAGGGGGCAGTGTGGGATCCACATATGGCCTGGGCCAGACAGGTAGCTGCATGTCTTGAGAGACTCCCAGACTCCCAGAGCTACAAAACTGCCATGATCATGATTAAATTAATACATCTAAACATTAAGAGAAAAGCTCATCCTAAGATGCACAACTCTTTGGTTCTCTGGGTTTGATGTGTTCAGGGAGGTCAGGGCCTGGAATCTCAGGCTCAAGGGTGTGACTTACTTTGGAACCTCCCCAGAGGCAGTGACTCGTCACTGTCTCCATCATCCCGGGCCACTGGCCTTGGGTAGTCTTGAGCCTTCTGTTGGGATTATCTGTGAAGCAGTGAGGAAAATGGGAAGCTTGAGGTTCCAAGTCGTTCTGTTTCTTCTCTCGATTACTATATTAAGTGCAAGTTTTAATTCACAAAGCCCTCAACCAAATTAAGAGCAGCATGTCTTTTTCTAAGGAACTCAGAGCAATTCGCAGATACTGTGTGATCCTAGCTGTGTTGGTTGATTCCTTGTAACTGTTTGATTAGGGAAGATGGCTTGGAAGATGCTGGATTCCAAGCAATTTATGTGCAGCCTTTAAAAAATGTAGTCATTCTCAAAGTACCTTGCAACATTTGACATTGAGCAAAAATACTTTATCTTGTTAAGTGTCAGTTCTGCAAAGTGGGCATAATGATGCTCCCAAACACATTTGGAAATGATAGTCACTGAGAAAATAAAATTGCAAGTCCTGTAAAAATAAAATAAAATAAAATTGTAGTATTTTCTATCAGTCACTGGGTTTGGTTATAATTGCTTGATAAGTAATTTTGTTTATGTAAATGTATATTTGTTCAATATTCTTCTCTTAGATGATCCCCTATGTGGGCACCATTTCCGAGCAACTGGATCCTGGATCTTTGATTGTAATCCGTGGGCATGTTCCTAGTGATGCAGACAGGTAAGATCATTGTGTTAGAAGAATGAAGACCATAAACTGCATCTTTGTAATTGTAAAAACAGAGAATCATGTGGGAGAGACCTTTTGGATACTCTGAGGCCTGATTTGCTTTCATCAGCAGCTCCACCAAAGTGCTGAGGAAATGGAAATGAATAAGTGAGGAAAGATTATTGGGATTTTTTATTTCATTGCTAAAGATCTGTATATTTATTTATTTATTTAAATAAATATATATATGTATATTTTAGTTGTTGATGTACCTTATTTTATTTATTTATTTAGTGCCAGGGATTGAACTCAGGGGCACTGGACCACTGAGCCACATCCCCAGCCCTGTTTTGTGTTTTATGTAGAGACAGGGTCTCACTGAGTTGCTTAGCGCCTCACAAGCTGAGGCTGGCTTTGAACTCGTGATTCTCCTGTCTCAGCCTCCCAAAGTGTTGGGATTACAGGCTTGCGCCACCGTGCCCGACTTTATTCATTTATTTATATGTGGTACTGAGACTTGAACCCCGTGCCTCACACATGTGAGGCAAGCATTCAACCACTGAGCCACCACCCAGCCCTAAAAGTTTGATTTTAATATATATCAACAAAAAGATAATTGTTTTCAGATGATTCAGAGGTGGTTCAGGCGTAGTCTAACATTCCCACAGCATCTCTTAAGACCATTTTGGGTAGCTTCACTGAGTGCTTTGGGTGCACAGCCTGGACTGGGGTGTGTCAGAGCTGGGCTTAGCTGTGTGGCTGACACCCACACATGGTTTAGTAAGATCAGATCTGAAGCAGACACCTGGACCTTTGCAGTCAGCTCCTCAAGTAGGCAGAGAAGTAGGCTCCAGCTCTGCCCTGCTGTCCCTGGGGGAGGCCTTCTGTCTGGACCTCCTCAGCTAGAACCCCAGCCCCTGTCAGTGTTTTGGGCAGTTAGGTGGCATGTGTGAGGACAGGCGGAGTATGATGGACAAAGGGAAACGTTGGCTTGTTTTTAAGGCAGCTGCCAGTAGTTTTTATTGGCAGAACTTTAACCATGCAGCCCAAGGGAGACCTGGTTTAGACGAAGAGATTCTTGTTATTGAGGAAGAAGGAAAGGTGAGGCATCTAGCTGTTGTGGCCCCGCAAGTGAAGAACAGGGGTCATGTGTCACTTGGCCTGGGTGTTTGCCGGGCTTTTCCTTTTTGCTAGCCTCTGGGGCTCACATGGTCCCTGTTCTTTCTCGCAGGTTCCAGGTGGACTTACAGTGTGGCAATAGCATAAAACCTCGAGCTGATGTGGCTTTTCACTTCAACCCTCGTTTCAAAAGGACCAACTGCATTGTTTGCAACACTCTGATAAATGAAAAATGGGGATGGGAAGAGATCACCTATGACATGCCCTTCAAAAAGGAAAAATCATTTGAAATTGTGATCATGGTGCTGAAGGACAAATTCCAGGTGGGCCCTGGAGCAGGACGGCAGAGTCCTCACTCGTGGGGATGAGCACCCAGGGAGCACTTCACCTCTCAAGCTCACCGTCTACATTTTACATTTCACTTGTCCTCTAAAGGACCAGCAGGCACCTAGGTGTGAGTGGGGCACAGCCACCTCTCCAGCATGTTGTGGCCACGCAGGGACACAGGCCCACTGTCGCAGCATCTCAGTCACATTTTCCCCAGCAGGGCCGAGTTCTGAATTGACATAGCATCATGTCAGTTGTGAGAAAGTGAAGTATAGCCACACCAAGTGTGAGGTCTTGCTGTAGGACAGTTCTATAGGATCATGAGAGGATCCAGTAAATTCTCCCTGGCTTTGTGGGTTATTTCATATCCTGTGTCTATGTGGGAGGTGGGATTTGGTTCTGGCGGCCCCCGCCCCTGCTGGCACTAAAGCCCCTGGAGCTCTTCAGATTAGACCTCCCCCAACTCCACTAGGGCCCTCATGTCTGTGCAGGCCGTCCTGGCCCACAGGCACTGCTCCCAGGGGAGATCCTCTAGCCTCCTGGACTTCCCTCTCCTTGTCCTTCTCTACCCTTTCTAGCCTCCTGTCAGGACAGCCATCCCTGTATTGTTCCTGCCTCAACATGATCACTTTGCTCCCTGGTGGAATTTAAGCTCCTTGAGTTAGAGACCGTCCTGTGTGCTGCTTGTGTTCTGACATGGTCCCTGCGTGTGGGTGAAGGAGCCACAGGTTGGCCCCGTGTGTGACCAGCACTGTGCTGAGGACTTGCAGGAGCTGCGCTGCTGCCTGCCCACATCTGTGCCCACTGAGGCTGAGGCCATGCTGGCTCCTCCTCACAGACAGAAAGCAATCCCAGATGAGTTGGGAACTTGCCCAAGTTTATCTGCTTCACACACTCAATACGTATTCGTTAAGCTTCTGACACATGGGTGGTCTCTGTTAGAGTGGTCTCCCAGCATTGTGCGAGGGAGAAAGTGGGGCAGATCTTTAACCAGGGTTCCCGGGCCCCAGGGTTCCCGGGGTGGCTCTGAGTCCCTGCATGTCTGCTGCACCTGCCCAGGTTCACAGTGCATATGTGCACATGCCCCTGACTGTGCACGTCTGTCTGGGGAGATGGTCCAGGGAATTTAATCAGATAGGAACCCAAAAAGTTAAGGAACTCTGCTGTGCAGTGGCTGCTTTCTGCCATAATTTGATCAGCTATAAGTAGAGACCTGTGAGAAAAAGCATAAAATGAAAGCCAAGGAAACATTTAAATGTGGATAATGTTAATTTATTGTTTTTGGGGTGCTGTCTTCTGTGTCCATCCAGGTGGCTGTGAATGGAAAACACATTCTGCTCTATGCCCACAGGATCAGCCCAGAGAAAATAGACACCCTGGGCATTTATGGCCAAGTGAATGTCCACTCAGTTGGCTTTAGCTTCAGCCTGGTGAGTACCCTTCCATGCACAGCCTGAGCCTTTTTTTGATGATGTTTTCATTTAACACCTTCAGTTGAGATAAAACTAATATAAATCTCTTCTTCAATTTCTTGACCAGAGCTTTATTGTGTGGGATCTCAAATCTGAGATGATTCTAACAGAACAACAAACCTTTTTAGATGAAGAAGATTTATTTCCCTTTCATGGGAGCATAGCAGACTATTTCTGGAAAACAGTTTCCTAGAAGTGGAATGTCTGAGTCAGACATTTCAGTTTAAGTTTTGCTGCATATTGCCAGCTTGCCCCTGAGAGATGAGAATAGCTGGCACTCTCAGCAGCAGTGCCATCTGCTCACATTCTTGCTGAAATCTGATCTCGTTCTCTTTAGTGCTTGCCACTGTGGGAAGCCCCAGTGTCAAGTGTGTTTTGGGATCATAATTTTCAACCATATTTCATGTTTAGTACCATTTAATTTTTTGATATGTTGAATAGGTAATATTTAGAAAAGATACTCTGATGGATGTTAAACACTATTATCTTTTCTTTAGGATTTACAGAGTACTCAGGCATCGACTCTGGGACTGACACAGATAAGTAGAGAAAATGTAAATATGAAATATTTTTTTTTTTTTTAATATTTTTTTAGTTGTAGATGGACACAATATCTTTATTTATTTATGTTTATGTGGTGCTGAGGATTGAACCCAGTGCCTCACGCATGCAAGGCAAGCGCTCTACCACTGAACTACAATCCCAGCCCTGAAATCTTTTAATGAAATGTTTTTTTAGTTGCCGTCAGGTGGAAGGCAGGCTGGGTTTTTAAAAACTACATTTTTATTCTGAGGCCAGCTGGAAGCAATCGTTTAAACACGGGCACATGTTTCTCACAGTTCCAGGCACTTGATGCTTAACCTGTCTGTTTAACCACTGTTCTCACAAGAAACATACCTCTTGTTCTTGACTGGTCCTGGATAAGGCATTTTTTTTCCTTGATTTATTTTTATCACTTTATTTGTAATCTCCTGCAAGACTACAACATCAACTTTTCTTTTTATTTTTGTTCTCTTTAGTTATACATGACAGTAGAATGTACTTCGATGTATTATACACATATGGAGTACATCTTCCTGTTCTTCTGGTTGTACGTGATGTGGCCTTTCACTGGCGTGTATTCGTGTGTCAACTTAGGAAAGTGATGTCTGACTCATTCTACTGTCTTTCCTATTCCCATTTCCCCTCCCTTCCCTTTCCTTCATTCTCCTTTGTCTAATCCAAAATACTTACATTCTTCACAATAAGGGACCCAGTACCCTTATTGTGAGTTAGCATCCACATATCAGAGAGAAAATTCAGCCTTTGGTTTTTATGGGATTGGCTTATTTCACTTAGCACAATAGTGTCCAGTTCCATTCCATGTCTCCTTTATTTCATTTCTTTATATGCCTTTATTTCATTTCTCTTTATGGATGAGTACTACTCCACTGTGTATATGTACCACATTTTCTATATCCATTCATCTGTTGAAGGGCACATAGGCTGGTCCCATAATTTAGCTATTGTGAATTGAGCTGCCGTAAACATTGATATGGCTATGTCACTATAGTATGCTGATTTTTTAAATCCTTTGGGTATATATACGGCAGAGTGGGACAACTGGGTCAAATGGTGGTTCCATTCCAAGTTTTCTGAGGAATCTCCATACTGCTTTCCAGAGTGGTTGCACCAATTTGCAGTCTCATCAGCAACGTATGAGTGTACCTTTTTCCCCACATCCTACATTTATTGTTACTTGTATTCTTGATAACTGCCATTCTGACTAGAGTGAGATGAAATCTCTGTAGTTTTAATTTGGTATGAAGCATTTTAAAGTATTGAACATCAGTCTGTGCTACAGATGAACTTCCATGTATATGTCCTCCCTTGTGGGAACAAGTGCAGTTTAAAAATTGCATCTGTGCTAGTCTGAATGGAGAAAAGCAAATCTTATCCCCTTTCATACATTCATATTTCACAGTACATATTTTCAGCATTTTGGTGGTACTATAGAAAGGATGTGTTTGAAGTTCACAAGTAGTTATGTAAAAAATTATTAGTTTATGGAGGAGGATGAAGGTTCAGAGGAACACAGCTGTTGGTCTCTATTCTAGCCATGGCACCCATGATAAAGCACTGGCTGCCTGCATGTATGCCACACCCAGGGCAGATCGGGCACTAATGGCCCAGAGCTGAGCTCAGGCTAACCAACCAGATCAGACTGCTTATTTTACAAATTGTCAGTCTTTCCTTTAAATGTTCTTTTTTATTTTTGGTACCAGGGATTGAACTCAGGGGCACTCAACCACTGAGCCACATCCTCAGCCCTATTTTGTGTTTTATGTAGAGACAGGGTCTCACTGAGTTGCTTAGTGCCTTGCCATTGCTGAGGCTGACTTTGAACTCGGGATCCTCCTGTCTCAGCCTCCCAAAGTGCTGGGATTACAGGCGTGTGCCACTGCGTCTGGCTAAATGTTCTCATTTTTCTTTCTCTTCCAATAGGTACAAAAGTCTGGCATTTCACAGCTTGTAAGTATTTTTTTCTGGTCATTCAATGAGCCTCAAAAATGAATAGTTTGACCTTGAAAGGCAGCTTCATTCTTTCTGTACCTTACTGTAGAACTGTTTCCCTGCAGCCTAGTAATAGAGAAGGAGACATTTCTAAAATCGTACCCAAAACTGTCTACACCAAGAGCAGAGATTCGACTGCCAATCACACTTTGACTTCCACCAAAATACTACCTACCAACTCTTTGTCAAAGGTTTGAAGAGCCAAAAATTTTCTTACCTCTACATAAAGATTAAGTTGTTATGTTCAGCATCTCTGCCCTCAGTAGCAGCCCAGAGCAGCTGCTCATGCTTGTGTGTTGTCATTGGACAGACACAAGCAGCACCGAGGCATGTCTTTGAGCCCTTCACCTCTGTCCCCAACTCCTCCCAATGTGGCCACCTCCCCTTCAGGCAGAACACAGGTGGCTTTGCCAGAGTGAGTGCCCTGCACACAGAGGGCATCAGGGCCCCCATGCCCACTCACTTGGTGGTGTAAATGCTGTCATCGGGCACGTGCTGTGAGCCAGGCAGTGCTGCTGCATGGGCCCCAGCAGGGACCAGAGCAAACTGGGTGTGTCCGCTCATGGGTTCCAGGCTCTTGACCATGCCTCTGTGGTATGCAGCCAGTTTCCTCATGAAGTTGCTTCCCGATTTTCAATGTGGATTCTTTTTAGACTCTGCCGTTTGAAGCGAGGTTGAACTCCCCCATGGGCCCTGGACGAACTGTTGTCGTGAAAGGAGAAGTGCATACAGATGCCAAAGGGTCAGTATGGCTGTGTTACAGTAAGTGTGGGTCCTTGCCAGGCGTGCCTGAGGCTGCCTTTTCCCTTATGATGATCTTGGGGGATGTGAGTGGGGCTAATGACATATCTGCATGTGAAAGACAGAACATTAAAGCAAGAGGTTAGACTGCTCACTATTTGGTAGCTGAGCCAGAACTGAAGTCCAGTGTGCTGATCACTCTTTTCTAGCCAGACCCGAGTGTGGCTTTCTGTCTGCAAGGCCCTCTCAGAACTCTAGAGCAGCACCAGGAGATAGGGCAGCTTTTTCAGGGCCCCTCTTATTTGTGCCTTAGAACATTTCTGCTTTAGGAACCTTTTCCAGAGATGACCAGACTTCTGAAAGCTAGAAATAGAGCTGTTTCCTAGACAGTGGTATACATTCAAGAAGAGTTGTTCATGCAAATGACTACAATACCCACACGACCAGGCCTGCTTCCTACAGCCTGAAGCAGTCATTTGCTTTGCCAGCACTGAGCCTTGAGTTTCTGCCCAGCTGGATCTCAGCCTCAACACTGATGTTAAAGTTTTTTGTTATTTTCATTCTACAAGTAACATACTAGTGCAATGCTACCTCCTCAGAATTGGAAGTTTTACCTTTGCCTATATTCCATGTCCATGTGCACACCTGTTGGATGTAGTCATGGTCCTAAGTCTGGTGTTAAGATTGCAGAATCTGCCACTACTGTCCTACTACTGTTAGTTAACTGTTTTGTTTTTTTGTTTTCTCTCAAAAGCTTCAATGTTGATCTAGTATCAGGAAAATCAAAGGATATTGCTCTACACTTGAACCCACGCCTGAATATTAAAGCATTTGTAAGAAATTCTTTCCTTCAGGAGGCCTGGGGAGAAGAAGAGAGAAATATTACCTGTTTCCCATTTAGTCCTGGGATGTACTTTGAGGTAAGATTATACTTCTGAAAAATGGGACAGGAAAGCAAATCCTGGGAACTTGTCTTAGGACTTGAGTGATGTGTGTAGTCACAGGTGAACATGATATAGGAACCCTAAAGCTGCTGGCTTGCACATCTGTCACTTGCCATCTTGGCATAGTTTCATGTGGCAGCCCTTTCTTCCTTTTGGTGCGTGTACAAAAAAAAAAAATACATCAGACCCTTGCAGTTAAAAGGCATGTTGTCCCAAGTCCCAAATATTTCAGTACTGTGGTAACACATGCCTTTCCCAAAATATGTTCCTGAGATGCTGAGCAGAGAACGAAGTCCTTGAATGGTGGATGCTGGGTGCCTGCCTGGGCTCCCTCACTAGTGTAGGCCTCACTGCTGCACACTATCACTCAGGGCCATTGATTTAGGCCACACTTCCACATCTTAGACCATCATGTGCTCTGAAGCATTGGGGCTTTCAAGGACTCATCGGAACTGGTTGTTGGAAGCAGGAACATTAAGGCTGGAAAGGGGGAAGTTTCACAGAATGCTCACTCCCAAGTTTGTGTGATGAGCGCTGTGTGTGGGGCAGAGACAGGTGTGAGCACACAGAAGGTTCCCTGAAGTTGTGGTTATTGAAGTCAGAAGGCTGGGAAGAATGTGAAAGGCCGGATTCAGGGAATGATTTGAACAAGTCGCTGTAGGTGGGAAGGGTGGCACAGGCATGCTGAACTGGCAGGAGTCAGGGCATAGAGAGTGACTTGGTTCACGAGAGGGAGATGGAGGTAAGGATCCTAGGAAGAAGTTGGTCCTTGTGGCTGGTGACAGGAAACCAGTGATATAACTGGACCTATCAGGCCCCAAGTTTGGCTCTATGATATTAAAAGAAATAAAGATAAAAATAGTAAGTTCAGATAATGAAAAAGTAAAGTCTGGCTGAGGGAACGAACAGATGGATTAATGCTGTGTCTTGTATTCATCCTATAATGCCAGTCGCCCTCTTGTTTCTTCTCTACTGCAGGAGTGGTACTTATCCTTTTGGCAGTGACTCTTTGTGATTGCCTCCAACTTCCAATTTTTATTGTTTTTGAGATTACCTCAGATTTTTTCACTGTGCCATTACTTTCATTTTAAATAGGCTTTTCTTGACATTTCAGATTCACTTATTCTTTTATTTATATTTTTGCAGTGCTAGGGATGAAACCCAGGGCATGCATGGTGGGGAAGTGCTCTACCACTGACCTACACTCCCAGCAGACTCCACTAAAAAACAAACAAACTGGGGCTGGGGTTGTGGCACAGTGGTAGCGTGCTCGCCTGGCATGCGTGAGGCAGTGGGTTCGATCCTCAGCACCACATAAAAATAAAATAAAGATATTCTGTCTGCCTACAACTAAAAAATAAATGTTTTAAGAAAAACTTATTCAGTATTGTAATTTCAAACCTGGGCTGTTCTCTTATCAAATTCATGGTCTCACCTGCTGTTTGGAACCTCAGATGCTGGCAAGGCTGTGGTTCATTCCTTCCAGGCTGGCGGCCTGTGCCTGGGCCCCTCCCATGTGTGTTCTGCAGCCGTCCTCACTCCGCTGTCTCTTCCCCTTGTTTGCAGTTTGTTTCTGTCTTTGCTGATAAACATGGGTAACTGGCTAGGGATTGTAGTTGACTGCTCCCCACATCCGCCTGACGCCAGCTTGTCCTTTTGAGCTCTATGACATGAGGCTATTTGTTTTTCTGATTCTGTTAAATGTACTTCACTCCAGATGCCCCCACCTAATTGAAACTGGGGTGTCCACTACTTCTGGGAGACATACTGTTACAGGTATTTTCCTCAGTTGTCTGTGTAGCCCTAGAACTTTCGTCTTGACCAGCTGTTACCCAGGCATTTCCTCTTGCCAGTTGCCATGGTAGCTGTTTGAATTTCTACTGTCAAAAGAATGAAGACCTTAGCTAGGCATGGTGGCACCCGCCTCTAATCCCAGTGACTTGGGAGGCTGAGGTAGGAGGATTCCAAATTCAAGGCCAGCTCAGCCACTTAGCAAGGCCTTAAGCAGCTTCACAGACCCCATCTCAAAAAGGACTGGGAATCTGACTGAGTGGTGATGCAGCCCTGGCGTAAATCCCCAGTACCAAAAAAAAAAGAATAAAGACCCTCAGTTGGCTTCTCTGCCTCTGTGGATGGGCGGGTTAGCAGCCAGGCTGTGCTGCTCCTCTGTTCTCTTTTAAAGCCTCCAGGATAGCAGGGAGCAGGGTGCAAGGCCACTGAGCTAGCCTTTCCAGTGTGGGTAGAATCAACGGCTAGACTGGCATCAGGTGTACATCTCATTGTTTAGGCAAAGCACTTAAAAGGGTTACTCCTAGTGATGAACCTGCCAGAATGCTGTTACTCCAGAGGTACAGGGCACTCAGCTCCGCGGTGGCATCAGGACCACGATGCAGCTGTGCAGTTGCTAGCTATGCCTCAAGCTTCTGAAGTCACCTATCATCCAAGACCCTCCAGTTTGAGGCAGGAAGAACCCAAGGCTCGTAGTCCCCAACCTGAGTTAGAAGGCCTCTCAGTGAATAAAGGTCAAGATACAAGCAGCTTCCCTCCTTCCTCAGTTCCCAAACATTGTTTTCGCAGGAGCAAAGGGCAGGGTGGGGGCTTTGGGAGGAATGAACAGAGGAAGGGAAGGTCAGTAGGCCCTGAGGACTCTGTGCCTGAGGATGCAGGTGGAGAATCCGAGCATATGAAAGTAACGGGATAGAAAGTGCCACTCCATACACTGGTTGATCTAGGTGTCAGGAATGAGGCAGCGAAGTGAGCAGGAGCAGCTGGGGGAACTGCTCTGGGCCTTAAAGCAAGCCAGATGGTTTTCCTCTGGCCCCTGTTAGTGGGCAACAACCAACAATATACGCTCAGGAAAGCCACTAATGGTCTGTTTCCTTTCCTTTCAGATGATAATTTATTGTGATGTTAGAGAATTCAAGGTTGCAATAAACGGTGTGCACAGCCTGGAGTACAAGCACAGATACAAAGAGCTGGGCCGCATCGACATGCTGGCCATCGATGGTGATATCCACTTACTGGAAGTAAGGAGCTGGTAGCTGCCGCACTGCTACAAAACCCAAAATACAAATGGCTTATGTGATTCTAGCCATGTCAAACACACCTGCTGTCACTGCACTGTTTCTGTTGTTAAGTTGAGCTTGCACAGCATTAAGTCCTCCTGGATGTTCTCAGTCTTTGCCATACATCGTGGCTCCCTAGCACCAGAGGAGGAAACTGGGGGCAACAACAACTTATAACAGTAGGGTGACTCTCCTCTGCCCCTGAACTCCTCTTAAAACCACACTCAACAAGTATTCATTAAGTGCCTACTATAACGCATTTGCTAATAGGTATTGAGCATATTTTTTTGTCATCAGTGTGTTAGGAGCTGGGACGTATGCATGGTGGGCGCAGGAGCAGCCATTGCCTGCTTCCGCCACGTGCAGTCTTCCGAGGACACTGCATTAACTCATCAGGGGTCCTGCAGGGATAAGGGCTGTGCTCCTGTTAAAACACTAATTTACTCTACCCCTTTCCAGCAGTGGCTTGCAGTCATTCCTATCATAGCCCACGATTGAGGACTGATGCTAACTTTCATCTGGCAAATGATCTTGAGCTTAATGAACACCTGCCTGTCCTCGCTAAAGCTTTACCAAATAGTTAACACTGTGACATCTGAACGCAAAGAAAAACTAAGGCAAAAACCAAAGCAAAACAAAAAACAAATGATGCCGATGTTGGCTTGGTGCCAGACTCAAGGCAGCTCGTCTGTCTCCATAAAGAGCCCGGGTGCACCGGGGCCAGTCAGGCACTCGCCACGCAGAGTGTGTGAAGTATCTGGGTAACAGTCGAGTCGAGACGAGACCCAGTGCATTTATAAAACAGGCACCACCAGAAGGCAGTCTACCGTGAGACCAATGAATTAGGTAAAGGGAACATAAACATGTTTTGTCGGTGTGCAAACCAGCACTTGCCTTTGCTCTTCTAAAGATTAGCCCACCGTTAGCAACTGAGATCAAAACATTGTTCTGCTTAAGTGATTAAAATCAAACCTGTGTCAGCAAGTTCAACTGTTGCCGTTCTGTAGTTTTTGCATCATTTGAAGGGAGTTGGCAGAAGTTCCATGTACAATCTTCACAGGTCAGATCTTGTTACAGGAGATTTCAAAGGTTTGGGTGTAGAGAGGAAAAAAGCTAAAACTGGTCATTTTACTATATTAAACTGCTAGACAGAATTCTGCCAGGGTCTAGAAATATTTTCATAACAGATTTGGTTAGATATCATTTGTATCCACATATTAAAAGAATGCTATTATCAAATTTATTTTTTAAAAAGTAGGGCTGTCTTGCCAAACCGTAAGACAGGGAGCAGGGGAAGTTGCAGGGGGCTAGAAGGCTCTAGAATCCCCCCAGGTTATAGGGTTCTTTCTTTTCATAAAGAACATTAGAAAGCTGGGCGCAATGGCACAAGCCTGTAATCCCAGCATTTAAGGGAGGCTGAGACAGGAGAATCGCAAGTTCAAAGCCAGCCTCAGCAACGTCAAGGAGCTAAACAACTCAGTGAGACCCTGTCTCTACGTAAAACACAAAATAGGGCTGGGGATGTGGCTTAGTGGTCCAGTGCCCCTGAGTTCCATCTCCAGTACCAAAAAAAACCAAAAAACAAAAACATTAGAGTGCATGACAAGAGATGTTGCAGACTGAAAGGCACTTGGTGGGAAAGCTCATTCTTATTGTTCCCAGTAAATCTTAAAATGTTCATTTTGATTTTTGTTTTACATGGAACTAATAAGATTGTGTTTTTTTGATAGAAGAAATGCAAAATCTTAAAAGATCCTTTTTTTAAAAAGCATTAATGTTTAGTAATGAACTTTATGAAGATATTAGGGCATTTCTTAGAGGAATCTGCATCTGTAGCAAGTTCACCACAAACCTGAAAGCTGATCTTTTGCTTGTCAGTTCTGCACTAACATTTCTTTATTAAATTCGATCAAGCTGGGCATGGTGTCACACACTGTCAACCCAGCCACAGGCTGAGGCAGGAGGATCACAAGTTCAGAGAGCTTAGCAAGACTGTCACAAAATTAAAAACAAAAGCAAACGGGCTAGGGATATGGCCCGGTGATTAAGCACCCCTAGGTTCAATCCCTGGTACCAAATTTTAAAAAAAGAAACAAAAATTAAAGACTTTCACACTCAATGTGAACATTCTATGGAACAGTTTGTCAATGCTTTAAAAACAGAAGGCAGATTTGTTTGATTTTAGCTGAGCGCTCACCTTGCAGCTTCACCATGACAGTACTAACGACTCCAAAGCCTGGAAAAAGTGTGCTGCTGTTCTCTGAGTCAACCACCAAGGGGAAGCTGGTGTGTTTAATTGTGGAGGGGGCTCCCTCATGCCGTCCAGTGTATCTGGGTCCTTCCTGTGTGACCGGCCAGGTTTAGGGTGTTTCACAAACCTGGTATTGCTGCCTCCCCATCCCTACCCCAAAAGGGTTAAAGGGTAAAGGAGGCAATCATAGTCACTGAGTGAAGAATGTATTCTAGAAGTGCTTCCCTACATGGACACATACAGAAATTAAGGCTGAATTGTCAGTCTCCCCACGCTGACTTTCATCAACGTATTCCTGTTGAACACAGAGTGGTACTGAATGAGTCTCCAGCATGGGTACCGTGGGCACAAGACATGGCCGTGCCGAACAGCGAGGGCTAATCTGTCAGCTTTGGGTGCTGAAGTTAAACACATGTGTCATATAGTAACTCCATCCAGAGACTACAAGTGCTTATGCCATGAATCGTTTACTCTAACAAGTACACAGCTGGAGGGGAGACGTGTGCGGCAGCACAGGCCAGGAGGGATTTTGCAAAGCAGTCAGTAAGGTCTGTAGGTAGTCCATCCAGTAGGTGTGAAAGCACCAAAAGTAACATGGCACCAAGCACCCCAAAATAAAAATACAAACTCTGAATAGAGTATTAAACACCAAGGAAAGTTTCAGAAGTAGCTCTGGAGTGGCTCCCCCAGCGTGACTTCCAGGTGCTGAATGGTCTTTTGGCACTGGTGTTCTACTTCTTCACATTCATCTAAAAAAATGAAATATCAAAATTAAAATCTGGGTCCATCCATCATCCTGCCTCGGGTATCAAGCCTAATTTCCAATGTCCCGTGCTCTTTAGCAATTGTTCTCTCAGAATGGAAGAAGGGCAGTGGTGGCCCAGGCACATGGCACACGCTCTCCTAGAGAGTGCCTGGCAGCTGAACAGCACAGAGCCCAGGAGCACAGCAGGCACATTCAGACCCAAACTGACAGGCAAGGCTGCTGCTCCTAGAAGCTCACACAGCCCCTCTCCAGGGGTGAGTCACAGAGCAAGATGTTCTGCTCAGGAGAAGCAGTGAACCAGTGTATAAGTACTGGTCCCCTTACCCAGCATCCCTGCTTCACAGAAAGGGTCATGAGGGGTACGATGCACAACGATGCGTGTCCAGCTGGGACACACCTGGCTGTGTAAACACCAGTCCCACCTGTCACACTGGCTTTGTTTCTACCATCAAGCTACTTAGGTCTTAAAGCCTCTAGTTTCTTCCTTTATAAAATAGGGACAACGGTGTTTACCCCCACACGAGGACTGAAGATTGTCTGTAGAGCACCTAACACTGAGCACCAAGTGCCAGTCACCATTCAGATGGACATCCAACTACATCCTTAATGGCACTAGATGTTTTGATACAGTAATCCCACATACATATAAATGTATGAGGTTAATGAAAAACAATACTGTATTCTGTCTGAGCACAAAGCAACAAAGGTCAAGACACTAACAAGTCACTGTAAACAGAGAGAGGTGGTGGCTTCCTGACTCAAGTCTCCCCCACCTGCCCATACATCTGGGAGCAGGGCAGAGGGCTGGACCCACTGCTGACCACATTACATCCAAATTTGCATCAGCACTGGGCACATTTCCACAGAATTTTGCTGTAATTATTTAGTAATAGTTTGGGACCTACCTTCCATCAATTCTGCTAAGAAAGGAATGGATTCTGGTAGCAAAATGATATAATTCTCCTTCAGCTTTTCAGCCAAGGCTAACACAGTAATCAAGGCAGCAAACCGGACCTGACAGGGATAAAAAAGAATAAAAAAGTCATTTTATTTATTGTTCCCTGCTGTATTTACTATATTAAAATCTAGTCTGACTTGAGACAAGCTCTTTTTGAACTAAATCTTATTTTACTTGCATTTACTTCATTATTATGCATTAATGTTATTCAATTTTCATCTTAAGATTACCAGTTGAACCACTTGAGGTCTATTTGGAATATGGGTAATTGTTCAAATCAGATTTTAGAACTGTGTTTCAACACTACTGATCTTTATTGTGAATGTCTTTCTGAGATATTTTTCTTTAAAAAATAAAAAAATGCTACTTGCAAGCTTCAGTGTGTCACCAAATTTAATTGCATTGGAGTTCTATGGCTTGCTGGGCTGCCTGAGATGATGCCAGCCTGGCACTGAATAGTCTTGGCCATCTCTGACAGGTGACCTCACCCACAATCCCTGGCAGCAGTTACCACTGCATCCATCATGAGAAGGGCCGGGGCACCCATGTGGGTTATGCTCTTATCTCTGAATAAAATACATTGTTGTCACAATGTTCTACTTTTGAAATTAAAAAAAAAAAAAAATAGTTTGGGTGCTTCTTATACACCTTGTCTATGACAAGGAACGGATGCAGTCACAAGATATTACCTTTCTAGTTTGAAATAATTTTCATAACTACCTATGTTCAGTCAACATTTTTTGATTTTGTGCAACCAAATAAAATACCAAAGTAAATTTGTTGCTGCAATGTATGTAATCTGTGACTTAAGATTTAAGGTCCATCACAACACGTCCATTATTCACTTCCTAATTAACCAATGTTACAAATTTGAACTAACAAATCTTAATAGAAGTCTGCTTTGGTCTGATTTATCCAGTGAGGGTCTGTAAGGTAATCAGTTTGACAAATGGCCAATCATTTCTAAAATGTTTGAAAGTTTCAACAGGGCATTTTTTAAAAATATATTTTTAGTCATTGATGGATCTTTATTTCGTTCATTTATTATTTATATGTGGTGCTGAGGATGGAACCCAGTGCCTCATGCACGCTAGGCAAGCGCTCTACCACTGAGCTACAGCCCCAGCCCCTCAACAGGGCATTTTAACTTCCACTCAACCTGTCCATGTCATTCTATTTCTGTTGCCACCACTTGCCCAAAAGAACTGTAAGCCTGATCTACACAGAAGAGATAATATACAGTACATCCCATTCCATTGCTCTAACTCGAAAAAGAGTGTTCTGTGGACAAACTGAAAGCATTTATCTCTGGAGTACAATGACATTTAAAAGCCATAAGGAATTAGAAATTTAAGTTTTGCTATTCAAGAACTTTAAATATTTTAAAAGTATTCTGGTGCTCATGCCTACCACACCTGGGGAGGATGCCTGTCGGTAAAAGAAAGTAAGTTTCTAGGCTTGAATTTCTGCCCAGCACAGCAGCCCAGACTCCTGGTACTAGAAGACAAAATTGCAATGCCCTCCCCGCCAGACCCAGGTCCTATATCCATGACCTATATCCATGCTGTTGGCATCATGAGGATATGCAGCTGCTGTAGAGTTTACAAGGTTAGGCCCATAGCCCCTAACCTTGGGTGAGGAGTCTCTTGTCTTCAGCAGAATCTGGTAGTTCAGGGGTTTCCACAGTGAGTCATCTGCCATGGCCACCGAGAACTGTGCAATGCAGGGAATCAGGTGCTTTGTCACGCGCTCCTGGAACTTGTCCTCTCCTCCAAGCCTGTTTTCCAGCTGTGAAGAGTGGGACAAGGACTGTGAGCAATATGTATCATTTTATTTCTGTTTGAAAACACCTACTGTAGAATTGGTATCTTACTTTTTTAAAAAAACTTTTTTATTTGTAGATGGACACATGTCTTTATTTTATTGCTTTGTATGCTGTGCTGAGGATCGAACCCAGGGCCTCACACATGCGAGGCAAGCGCTCTACCACTAAGCCCCAGCCCCTTACTATCTAACTTTCTACAGCAAGTTTCCTATCTTCTGGAACTCAGTCTCACAACCCTCAGCACCAGCCCTCCCCTTCCAGAAGAAAACCCTGGACAGCCTTCCTCCAGGGACAGCCACGCTCTCACATCCCTGAAGAAGCCCTTACATAGCTAACACTTTTTTTTGGTATTGGGGATTGAACCCAGGGGTGTTCTACCATCAAGCTACATTCCTCACAGACTTTTTGATTTTATTTTGAGACAGGGTCTTGTTAAGTTGCCCGGGTTGGCCTCAAACATGCGAACCTCCTGCTTCAGTCTTCCAAGTCACTGGGGATTACAGGTGCGCACCATCATTCCTGGCAGTTAACAATTTTTAATTTAAGTAACCATGGGAAGGTGTTTTTTCTGAACAATTCAAAAGAAAAACTCCATAATGAAGATCCATGAAAAATCAATGGTGAGGGGCTGGGGCTGTAGCTCAGTGGTACAGCGCTTGCCTAGCATGCGTGAGGCAATAGGTTTGATCCTCAGCACCACATATAAACAATAAATGAATAAAATAAAGATTCATCAACAACTAAAAAATTAAAAAAAATCAACGGTGCAATGTCCTAAAAAAGACTCCTCCACACCCCCCAAAAAACACCTTTAAAAAATAATCCTGCAAGCTACTCTTCGGTGAATATAACCCTGCAGACACTGACAGGCGGCAGCCTCTTCAGTCAACAGGCCAGTTCTGCTGTTACCTGATCCACCAGAGGCATCATCAGGGCTTCTGCTCTCTCTTTACTAATGAAATGCTGGGTGTCAAAAAGGAAGATTTTATACAGACAGCTCAGGATAAACTGCAACAACAAGCAGCACTTTTCAGGGTCTTGTTCAGAGTCAAAAAATGCTTCATCTGTAGACAGGGAAAGATTAAAAATGAAAAAGACAAACAAAACCAAAGAATTTCACAGTTTAATCCCCGAGGTTTAAATGTGAATCACTATCAGCATAACTACAATCCGAAAAGTGTTTAAAAAATGATCTAGAAATCATAATCAGCATGAAGGCACATTAAAATCAAATGGATGGTTTCTCAGAAGTGGAGAAACCATCTTGGAAATCTTGGAGTGAAGAGTGACTCTCATACTCCCTTTGGCAAGTTAAATTACCTCAAGGTCACCTTCGGTCACTTATTGGCATCAAAGAATAGAACAATCTTAATTTTAATTCCCACCCCCTTTTTTGGAGGGGGTCGTTGGGGGTTTAGCACAGGGCCTGCTACACGCTAGACAAGGGCTCTACCACTGAGCTCTATGCCAACCCCCAGTTCTAATGATTTTTCCAGTTACTTCCAATGACTGGTAATAATGCCCAATAATTTTATTCTTTCTGCTGGGTCAAATAACACTATTCCATTATACTAAAACAAGCACTTCAATGGCTCATAACAATGAAGTAAAAACTCACCTTCCTTAGCCAAGAACTCTAGAACCTTCAAAGCTATGTCTTATATCAACTGTGTCTAGTGTACAGTATGCAGAACAAGGATGTGGACTAAGTGAAGGAGCCACCAACCTGTTTTGGAGATGTTCACCTGGTTCAAGGTGTCAGCAAAAGGTTTCACCAAGTGGCCGGCAAACAGAGTAAAAAGCCCCTTCAGCTTCCCAGCAATGCAGTCTGCCAGGTTATAAAATGTCAACAGCCTGTCCTTTGGGGCATCTTCTGTTCTGGCCCAGTCAAACAGCTAAAACCATAATAGAAGATTAGCTGCTTCTACTCATGCCTTCACATGCATCTACGCAGAAAGGGGAAGTGGAGGAAGGAAGCCTCACCTTGAAGAACAGGGGTCTGAACGTGACCTCAGAGAGTTTCACAATCATGGCCACCAGACAGTCAATGATACAACTTTCTGTTTTCCCAATTTCCTCAAGATCATCCTGAAAATGGAAGAGCTGATGTATTAGCCAGGGTACTGACTGTTAAAATTATTTGGCAAGTAATTTGCCAAACAATTTGCCACAGAGAGATGACAACCCTAGGACCGTGACAGAACAGAGACCAGCTCACCTCTGAGTGCTGTGCCCGGAAGTCCAGGGCCTCCAGGAAGAAGGCAGTTAGCTGAGACTGATGGGAGGCGAGCTCTTCCTTCTTCATCACCCCGATGTGCTCTTGCAAGATGCTCATGAATGGGCCCATGTTATTCTACCACAAACAGAAAAGAGAGGTAGCACTTTTATTCATAGAACTCAGGAATTCTTCAAGTGAAAACTTAAATATTTCAGTACCACCTCTTCCTTCTCCAGAGTCCAGAACCCAAACGATCTCACCTCCCAGTTTCTTGCAATCTGCTTGTAGGTTTTGCTGATGGCAGGCAACATGACTCGAGGTGACAGCCTGGTGGCCAGTGTCTTTTTAAGAGATGTGAGACGGACATTAGCCTGTGAGGCAGATCCCATTTCACTAGTGATTTTCTCCAAATGAATCACCTGTGGGAATATAAGAAATAGCAATTGAGGCCATAATGGCTCTGCGTTAACAACCACAGTCACACAGAAGGCTCAGTGATAATACCAGGTCAGCTCAGATGCCAGCGTTTGGGAGATGCTGTGTTACTGCAGCCATGCACAGAACTCTTCTGAGTGCCAACCCTGAGCACCTGGGTAACACTGGGCAGATGCCTCCTTCTCAGCTAGAGCCATGGATGAAGGTAAACAGCAAATGCAGAAACACTGAGAACCCAACTGATAAGGTTCTTAGAAATCTGGGACTTTTCTTGCTAAAAAATTGAGACAGCTCCATTTTTGTTTGGTTGGTTGTTTGTTGCAGTGCTGGGGACAGAACCCAGGGATCCATGTATGCTGGGTAAGTGCTCCATTGCTAAGCTACCTCTGCAGCTCCAGAAGGCTACTTTCAAACTCCAACAGCAGAATAGGTGAATGGGTTAACTCAGGGTCGTTAAGGTTCTTAACCTCATAAATGGCAAATGACCAACATGCTAGAACAGCAATAACCAAAGGAACAAGAGGTCAATATTAGACACTTTTGATCAGAAAAGCCATTTGCCCAGTGTGTTCACAGGTACCTAATGACCTGCAAGGTTGGTATAGGAACTCTACTATGCAAAATGATTTAGGATTAAGAAGGCTTCACATCAGAAACAAACAGGACACACCAGTTCCCACAAGAAGTCCAACAGGCAGCTCTACCTCCCAATACCCAAGACCTTGCAGAGTGAAAAAGACCAATAAAATATATCCTGCCCGGTCAGAAAAGAGAAGAGCCCCACTAAACTGTGATCCCCATCAGCTTCGTGGTGAAGCAGAAGGGACGATGGAAGAGAAAGGTGCATCCTTTCAGAATAATAATCAGGGAAAAGAAACTAACACTGGAAAAGAACCATTAACAATGATTTAAGTAGCAATCTTCTGCTTTCCCACCACCCTACAGAGTATTTCACAATCACCACGGCTCACCTGAGACAGAATGCCTTCCAGGTAGGGGCTCATGAAGTGTGGCAGAGTCTCGATAACCTTGTGCAGGGCAGCCAGGGCACTGAGCAGACAGACCTCGCTGTGGACCAGCTCGCTGGTGCTCTGCACTGCTGCCAGCAACGATGGCATCAGGCTAGAAGGAAAGAGCAAGATCTTTAGAGAGAATTTCAAACAGAAACAGACTGGAGGGTAAAGTGCAGGACAGTAAGGAAACACCCCCACACACTGTGCTCATTACGTCATCACAAATCCCACAAATGACAAAACACTGTCTGTACATATGTTACGTGACTGAAGTGCAAGGAATCTCCCACTGCAACAGTACAGAGTAACTGTCCGAAACAGCAATGTCCTCCCATTATCGAACACAAACAACTACGTGTTAGGACTGTGCAGAACCTCTGGAAAGGAGGCTGGGGCTGCAGCTCAGTGGCAGAGCTGGGTTCAATCCTCAGCACCACACAAAATTAAACAAATAAAATAAAGGCATCTGTCCACACACAACTACAAAAAATAAAAATAAAATAAAAAAACAAAACAAAAACTCTGGAAAGCCCTGTCCTGTGGAAGCCCCGTGGCTTCCTGTTTATAGCTAGCAGAGCTCTAGCAGCTAGTTACAGTCAGAGCCACAGCCAGGAGCATCCAACTCCACGCAAGCTGCTCTGGCCTGCTTCTCTGTGAGACGCTCCTTGCTTTCTAGCCACAGTTGCTCAAATCAGGGGAGAAGTAACATCACAAAGCAGTGCGTCTGAAGATAAATGGCAATGTTATATTTTTCAGTTTTAAGAAAAGATCAACTCTTTAACAAATCTACTTTTAATTTCCACTAGGGCCAAAAAAAGTCACCAAGGCATTCGTTTTCAATCTGCATGGTACTGTACTGGTTCCTGTGCCAAGTCTCCAGCAGCATACCTGGGAAGCTGAGGAATGGCCAGTGCTTCCAGAGTGGAAGCCACCTCTGCTATGCACAGAAGGGAACTTCCCAGGACATTCTTGTCTTCCTTTCTTTCTGGCGCTATCAGTTTCACGGCAGTGTTCAACACTTGCACAAAAGACTCTGGATTTTCTGCACCAAAATTCTTGCACAGAAGCTTCAGCGTGTACAGAGCTGTCTGTCTGTTTATGGCTTGTTCTTCCCCGTCCTTTTTCTTTCGCTGCACAATGGCCAAAAGGACTGGAACCAGTTTTAGAAAGCGGTAAACCTGAAGAAGTAGTCACAATTCTCAAATAATTAAAGCTGCAAAATCTGCTAGTTCCTTTTCCATCTTCACAGCTTGAGATTCTCTCAATGGAAATTAGACTGAGGGCCCCAGCCTCTTGACTATACTCAAAGCAATGGTTTCTCCATCTGATTTTTTTTACTGCTAAGCAAATGCATGTGCACTGACCAACCTCTGATTCATATAAAAGCATCCCAGGGGGAAAAGATTAAAATTATGCTAAAGCTAAGGCAGAGTACGGTCCCTATCAAGCAATAATTCCATTAGGCTGAATTCCATTCTAAATGTTCTTGCAACACACCCGTGTCACTATTAGAACATCACATTTTAAAATACATATATGATACAATGGTAAATGGCACCCTGGAGAAACTTCACGGAGTTAAATGCAGTTCTTTAATAAAGCAAGGGAATCTAGCACTTAGGGAGGCTGAGACAGGAGAATCGCGAGTTCAAAGCCAGCCTCAGCAATGGCGAGGCGCTAAGCAACTCAGTGAGACCCTGTCTCTACATAAAACACAAAACAGGGCTGGGGATGTGGCTCAGTGGTCAAGTGCCCCTGAGTTCAATCTCGAGTACCAATGAATAAATAAATAAATAAAGCAAGGGAAGCTATACATGTCTGCAATATGGCTTCACTCACTGTTTTCCTCTTCCAGGATGTATTCTGCTGTAGCTTGTTATTCAAAAGATCCAGTGCTTTCCGGCGAACAGATGGCAGTGGATTGCCCACTAGGCCCCTAATCACAGTGATGAATGTTTCTGTGGATAGCAAGGCATTGACCTACAGGGAAGATGACATTTAACAAAACAAAAACCCAACGAAGATCAACTGAAACTTCTATTTACTGCACATCTCTGGGCATGAGGCATTTCCACACACACTTGTGTAATTCTTATATAACCATTCTACTAGTAGTACTCCTACTCAATTCATTAACTAAAACAAAACAAAAATCCTAATGCTAAGAACAAGTGAATTGCTCTAGGCCATGTAGCCAAATAATTTAGCTAAATTTGAACAGTAATCCTAATTTCAAAACCAATGATTTATCTAATATACCTGACAAATTTTAATTGTATTCTACCTGAATGAAGTGGAACATTGTTTGTTACATGACTATTTAAAACATCCTATTGAGACACATGTTCTTATAATTTGGTAAGGTGACATTTTTTTCCATAGCAGTTTATTTCTAGTCATTAAGAGTCTTTTCAAGGGGCTGGGATTGTAGCTCAGTGGTAGAGCGCTTGCCTCGCATGCGTGAGGCCCTGGGTTCGATCCTCAGCACCACGTACAAAGCAATAAAATAAAGACATTGTGTACATCTACAGCTAAAAAAATAAAAAATAATAAAAAAAAAAGTAATGGCTGATTTAAAAAAAAAAAAAAAGAGTCTTTTCAAGAACAATCTGAGATTCACTAATAAAAGGTATTGCTAAATTCATTCATAAAGTAAAACTTCAAGTCAAATAATTTTGCAATGACATAAAAACCAGTGACAAACTCAGTGAATAAGGGGAGAAATGAGAACTCACCTTATCTAACATGTCATAAGCTTTGCTAAGGAGTGCTCGCCAAAACTTCACAGTCAGTTTGTCTGCGTTTTTTTCCATGGACTGTGCTACAGCATTGATGTAGCCAAGAATAGTTTCTAGCAACCTATAAGGCACAGGAGACACACCCAACAAACAGCAGCTGAAGGCATTTAAAGCACTCACATGTCTTTATCCCATGCAGAATGCTTCAATGGAAAAAGACATTTAATAATTTTATACTGAATTATTTTAAAAATGACATGGAAGGAAAAGAAAGCAGGGATTATTGCCATAGAGAAATCCCACTAAGAAAGAAACAGAGGCCTCTGTCTAGGACACCCTGGGTCTGGCTCTGGACCTTGGTAACTGTATCATGGTTTTGTAACAATATCTCAGATTCTTAGGAAATACACACCAGGGGAAAGGGGCATAATACATACAACTTAGTTTCAAATGGTTCAAAGACAAAAATGTATGCAGAGAGAATGATAAAGTAAATGTGGCATAAAATGTCCATGGCCAACCTGGCCACAGAGAGTGCATGCGTTCCTGTTCTATTCTTCCAGTTTTTCTGTTAAGTTTGAAATTGTTTCCATATAAAAAGTGAAAAAAGATAAACATACCTCTGTTCAAGGCCTTTTAAAATTTGAGGACCACCACTTTCAACCACCTACATTTTAAGGAAAGCTCTATTAGATCATGGATACCAATAATGATGTCGTTTGAAGTAGGTTCAATGAAACTCAAGAGTACACACACAGACCTGGCACTCAAGTTTCCTGACGTTACAATTTAATCAGGTTCAGATCACCCCCACTAGACTGTGGTTAACTCTGATTCTCTTATATTCTGTCATATCTGGGAAGTATGAAAAAAAATCAGAAAAATATAGTAGATGAGCAATACTCACTTGCTCACTACCTAATTTAATGGAATGCTGACCTGGTTAATTCATACAGAATCAGTTCAAAAGCTAAACATTATAGAAAGCTGTGGTTCCCGACATACTGCTCCCTGGTCCACCCTTCCCTTCTCCATCCCTCCAGAGAAAAGACCACTTCGCTGAATCTGCTATCAAGTGTTTCCAAACAGCATGTTCAACAACATGCTTTTCTGGTAACACTGGATTTTTGACAGCTATGTGTGGGGACTCAACACTGCTCTGGCACATTCAATTGCACACAGCTCTCCTCTGTGGAAACCATATCTTACTTATCCATTTGCCTCTGTTAGTTTAATTCTATTTTTTTTTTTTCCTTTTACAGGTTGAGTATCCCTTATCTGAAATGCTTGAGACCAGAAATGTTTCAGATCTTTTTTAAATTTTGGGATAAATCAGATTTGCATAGACATAATGAGGTATCATGAGGATGGGACCCAAGTCTAAACATAAAACTCACTGATGTTTTATGTACACTTTATAGACATAGCCTGAAGGTAATTTTGTACAATATTTTTAGTGTACCTGTGTTGTGACTTATGCCCTGTCACGTGAGTCAGATGTGAAATTTTCTATGTGTGGTGCTGTATCAGTGCTCAAAAAGTTTTGGGTTTTGGAGCATTTCAGATTTGGCGTGTTCAACCTACACAATTCTAAAGAAACACATCTTTATAAATCTCTTGAGCATCTATACCAATTTTTGTAGAGTAAATGCGTAAGGACAAGAATAATAAACCCTGGACCCCACAGGATCCTGCCATGGTCTTTCCAAAGTTTGGACCACTCTGCTGCCCACCTCTGTGTACCTCATGTCTTTACCACTACTCCGTATTAACAGCTTTGACAATTTTATCAATTTGCTGGACACCGTGGTGGCAGCTCATGGAGTCTGTACTTCCCCTTCACGACGGGGGCTGGGATGTGCTGCATGGTAAGTGCCATTTGTGATTTCTCTTCACTGAGTTCATTTTTGCCAGTTGTTCTAATGGAATGGGATGTGTTTTTATTTATGCAGAGCAACAATCTTCTCTACAAGTTGGCTTTCTTTTCAATTCATGGTAGCTTTTTGTTGAACCAAAATTTTAAAGAAAATATTTTTTCTTTAAATTCAGATCACAATATTGTTCTTAATTTTCTTCTACAAGTTTTAAGTGTTGTGTTTCACTCAAAGTTTTTACTCTACCTAAAATTATCGGTTGTATATGGTATGAAATCAGAGATTTTCCCCACCACAAACAGAAAACAAATTGCACCAGCCTTGGTTCTTATTCCCCACCTGACCCCTTTCCTACCTACATCTCGATGTCTCTGAGCTTACTGTTGGGTCACACTGACCCACTTCTTCCCTCTTGCTCCACTGTTCTTACTCTTGTGCATTTTGGGATGAACTTGTCAAGGTCATTTAAAACATGTCAATGAGGAAGTGCACTGAACTTCTAGATTAACCTGGGAAGAACTGAAATCTTTAAATAGTGAGTCTGTGAGTCTTCTGGCACATGAACATTGTCTCTTTCCATTTCTTTGAGTCTTCTTTTGTGTCCTTTAATATCCTGGACATTCCTCCATATATTCTTGCATACATTTGGTTAGGCTTACTCTTACAAGTTTGTTTTTATTGTATATGAAATATTTTTACTCTCTCTATATATTATTTTTGGCACTAGGGATTGAACTCAGGGGCACTTGACCACTGAGCCACAATCCCCAGCCCTATTTTGTGTTTTATGTAGAGACAGGGTCTCACTAAGTTGCTTAGTGCCTCACTGTTGCTGAGGCTGGCTTTGAACTTGCGATTTTCCTGTCTCAGCCTCCTTAAGTGCTGAGATTACTGGCGTGCGCCACTGTGCCCGGCTTATTTTTAAATAAGCTAAACAGTAGCATTATATAATGATACATAAGACTAATTAGAGAGTTTGCTGATTTTCTTTTTCCTGCTCCTTACATGTCACTTCTTTTTCTGAATAAAAAGGATGACAAAAGGCACCTTTGTTTGACTAGCAATGACACCATTAATGTTTTGTCATTAAGTATGATACAAATCATAGGCTTCTAATAAATACCCTTACCAAAGAGGATTTTTTTTTCTTAAATCACGAATGAATTTTTATATAGAAAAAATCCAGTAGGTCAATAATTTGATGATTATTTTGATCTGTTAATGTGTTATGGGACTTCAATAAATGTTTTAAAGTTAAGCCATTTTTGTATCTCTGGTCATATCTCTTTTTTTCTTTTTACCTCTCATTGTCTAAACTGCAGTTTCATACAGGGACAGCAGAGAACACCTATCATCCACGCAGAGCTCATCATGCCCCAGTAAAGCTCCAGCACACTGTTGGCAGCCCAGAGTACCTCCTGCACACGTGCTTCCCATGTGCCCCATCTTCCTCCTCAAAGACGCCACACTATCTTATCTTCTAAAATGATACACTTATTTTGCCTGTTTATGATTTCATATAAGGGAAACCAGGGCACACATTCTTCCATGCCTGGCCTCTTTCTAGCCATATCACTTCAGATTCACAGATGGCTTTGTTGCCCATCTACGCTCCTGTGTGACCACAGCCATTTATCTACTCCACAGGTAGACACTTAGGTTGCTACCAATTCAGCTGCCAAGAACAATGCTACTGTGAACACTTGTAGATAACTGCTGGTATACATGTCCATACCCTATGTTGGGAATAGAGCTCTTGAGAATGCAATTACTTGTTCAAAGGCTTACACATTCACCCTTGGTAGAGCATATCGAACAGTTTTTTGTGGTGTGTACTACTTTTTCTATTATCTTTCAAGGCATACCCCGCAGTTTGACTACGCATTTGCTAAGCTACTTTCTTCATTAGTTTAAAATTTAGTTTCTTTAGAAATATCAAGAGTATTTTATCATACAACCATTTAAACACATCACCTTTTTGAGAAAATTATTGGAAGCCAGGAGCTGGGCCATGAAGGACACTGACAGAAATTTAAAGTGCCGCAATTGCTTGCTAGTATGGGTGTCAATGTTAAAAATCTGGAGCATTTCTTCTTGCAACTTGTTAGACACTGTCTTGGGAACGGTTTCTGTAAAACAACAACAAAACAAGTGACCTCACTTATCTTCAGTCTGACTTCTTGGCATACTGAGCTCAAGTAGAGCAGGGCGAGTGGGATGCAGTTTCAGACAGGAAAAACTGGAGTTACAAATGTAGCTTTCCTTCTTCCCTGTCAGTGAGAAATGGAAGTGTACTTTCCAAGAAAGTACCCCAAGTACTACGAAGAAGAGATGTGTAAGGCAAAAAAATAAAACAACAGGACAATTGAGACAATCAAATAGGAAGCAAAGACACTCCAGAAGAACCCTTTAGGTGCTGGCTCTGGATGGAGTTCCTGAAATCTTAGGAGCACTTTCTTGGCAGCCCACACAGGCTGAAGGGGCCTATGAACTAGCCTTAAGGCTTAGTTTTCAAAGTCTGAAAATGTATGTCTTAGAACCTCACACATTAGATGGAAAACTTCTTGTCCAGATGTACTTAGTAAAAACAGACTCAGGATACAGTGGTCAGGGGGTGAAGTTCAGTGAAGAGCACTTGCCTGGCATGCACAAGGCCCTGTGTTCAATCTACAGCACTGAAGAAACCTACCAAACCAAAAAACCCACTGCCCTGGAGAATGGTTCACAGTGAAGACTCTTCCCCCAACCATGCCACCAAGTGCAGCTCTCCAGGCTGTTTCCTGCTCCTGCCAAATCTGAGCCAACCACAGACAGTACAAGGTCCACAGCTGGCCACAGACAGCAGTCCTGAGAGCCCTTAGCTCTCTCCTTCTAGTCCACCTTGCTGTTCTGCTACAAAGGCAGAGGACTGACAACGTCCAGCACATCAGCCCTGCCTTCAGCCAGCCCTGTCTATTGGTACTGCAATTGACTGTCCTCAAGACTGTTTCACAGTCAGTTTTAACATTCAGATACCACTGCTGGGCTACCTATTTTTCTTTTTTTAGTTGTCAATGGATGTTTTACCATATCTATTTATTTATATGTGGTGCTGAGAATTAAACCCAGTGCCTCACACATGCCTGGCAAGTGCTCTGCCACTGAGCCACAACCCCAGCCCTGGGCTACCTATTTTTATTCTTTTCTTGCAAATGTCCTAACAGATATTTTAATGAGAATCTAGTTAGGTCCAGCTAAATTACTGTCATTTGAACAAAACTGATTCTGGACACAGGACACATTCCACAGGCAACACACACGGTAAGGTGCAGACGACAAAAGCAACATGTGAGGCAAGCAGAACTGCTGACCCTCCCCACAGGACGCAGAAGGTGCATGATCATGGACTCAAATTAAAAACCACTAATTGATTAAAAAAAACAAAAACAAAAACAAAAAACAATCCAAAGCTAAAGATGTGCTGTGGCCGTGAGGCTGCCCTGCACTCGCTCTGTGGCTCCCACTCAGAGGAGACGGCAGCCATGCTGGACTTACACTCACCCTCTTTCTCCTCTGGCAGCTTCACCAAGTACTGGAGGATGCTTATCAAGCTTTGTACCTGATGCTGGACACTAAACTCACAGCAGACTGAGATCCAAAATTCAGTGTCTGTCTCTAAAACAGCATCCTGTATGGAAAGAAAGGACCAAAGTAACAAAACTGTACCTAACAAATGAGTATTAGTAACTATAAGGAAAAATGCTCAAAAAACATCCCTTAGCATGCAAAGTCATCCTATCTTTCCTGATGGTGATCACCAGATGAGTAAGTTGGCAAGCTCCTTCTGTAAGAGAGCCATTCATGAGACCTGAAGAGGGCAGGATGCCAGGGCAGTCTGTACTGATTTCCAGAGGAACTTCACACATTACTTCCACAAGGTCTAGCTAGCTCTACTCCCAGATCCATGTCTGAGACATCATTTACAAACAGCCCTCAATCTCTGAGTTCTGACTTTGTCTATCCAAACCATCACCCAGGCCTATGTCTGATATGGATGCTTGATATGGATGCTCTTTCCCTTTCTGATAAAATGCCTTCAAAGTCACGTTCAAGAGAAAGAATTTCACTACTTTACAGCCTCACTTGGCTGGGCTTAAAACAGAACTGCCTAGCATGGCACTAGACCTGTTTTTCAGAAAAGGGCAACTGCCCCTGGAAGATGCTTTGCTGCTACTAAGGATATTCCAGGTGCCAAAAGATCTGAAAACAATTTTAAAGAATGCCAAAAACATTTCTGAAAAAGGTGTTGGGTGTTGTGTATGTCTGTAACCCCAGCTACTTGAGAGGCTGAGGCAGGAAGATCATAGATAGCCTCAGCAATTTAGCAAAACCCTTTCTCAAAAATTAAGAATAAAAGGGGTTGAAGATGTAGCTCAGTGGTACAGTACCTCTGGGTTTAAGCCTCAATACTGGGAAAAAAAAAAAAATTCTGGGCAAACACTGTGTCAAACAATGCACAAGCTGGGCGCGGTGGCGCAAGCCTGTAATCCCAGCACTTAGGGAGGCTGAGACAGGAAAACAGTTAGTTAAGAAGCCAGCCTCAGCAACGGCGAGGTGCTAAGCAACTCAGTGAGACCCTGTCTCTACATAAAACACAAAATAGGGCTGGGGAGGTGGCTCAGTGGTCGAGTACCCCTGAGTTCAATCTCTAGCACCAAAAAAAAAAAAACAAAACACAACCCACATTTAGCATTACTGGCCCAAGTTTAAGCTGGATAGTATCACAGAATCTGCATGAAATATCACCATTTTCCTTCTTACCAGCCCACCTGCATTCTGACCTTTTCTCCACAGGCAGCCACCAGCACTGTTTTAGTGACGTACTGCTCAAAGAGCAGGAGGAGGAGCACCCAAAGGAACCTCCGTGCACCAAGGGTGTCGACAAGCTGAACGAGGACAGGCAGGCGCCTGTGCTCGGGAACGTGAGGCAGCGCATCCACAAACACGCCGGTGATCTTCACCACGATCTCGTCAACATCTCTTGTGACTTCTATGGAGTCTCCACTATCAGACTGCAGAACAGAAAGCAGGAACATGAGTAGGTGCAAATAACCCTCCTCAAAACAACCTTGCAGTGCAAAAGACTAAAACCTTTGGACATGCCCTGGAAAAGTTATCAAAAGAATTTTAATAATCAAAGATCTACCGATAAATATCCAATGAGTATCAATCATATCCCAGGTACTATTTGGCCCTGAGGAGAATACAGAGTTTAGGATGTAAGCTCTGCCCCAAGGAAGATGTGTGATCTGAATAAAACAAGATGCACTGAAGAGAGCAGGAGGTAGCAAGCCACAAGTGCCAAACGTGTGGCACAGCTGAATCTGAGCAGGTCAGCTGGGGAAACTGCACTAACCCAACGCACTTATGCGGTGTTAACAAGAAATGGTATGATGTAAGCAAGCACAGCAAAGGGTCAAAATCTCCTTGCTGGGGCTGGGATTGTAGCTCAGCGGTAGAGCGCTTGCCTCGCATGCATGAGGCCCTGGGTTCAATCCTCAGCACCACGTATAAATAAATAAATAAAACAAATGTCTATTGACAACTAAAATATATATATATATATATATATCTTTGCTGCTTTCAGAATAAAGTTCAAACCATTCTACTGTGGTACTGGTGATCAAAATAGAGTGGCTGAATGAGAAAATGAATTAAGGAATAAAGAAACACTTGAAATGAACAGCCCAAGGCCCTCTCCTTTGCCTGTCTTCAATTCCACTCTCCATCAAATTGATCTATATCACATTCTTTGAACACCTGATACACACGTCCACACCAGGCCTCTTCCCTGCTACTGAGGACTCTGCCATTTCACTATGCAAATCCTATGTTTTTCTACCCATTTGAATTCTATTTCTTATGAAACTTTGTTCATCCTGGCCCATTTGAATTTTTACCTATTCTGAACTCTCTATCATTTACTTCTTTGGCACATGTATTAGTGCATGTATTTTTCTTTTTAGGCATATGTTCTGTATTTGCCAAATTACTGGACAAAGAAAACACCAATCTAATGCTAAAATTAAAAGGAGATGGTATGACTATGTTCGTCCCTGCGTTGGTCAAGAGCATGAGAAAAGACAGTAACAAGTGGAGAAGTAGGAAACTCCAGCATGCAACCATACCCTCTCACCTCAGCAGCCAGTTTGTACTTTGCAATTTATTCCTCCCTGGCAGACACTGTGTGTCTCTCTCTGAGGACCTGGCTCATAAAGTATGCCTGGCAAAGGCTGGACTGAATGCTAACAAACTACCACTGTAGGTCTAACAGCTCCTTCTCTTTTTTTCCACAGCATCTCTGCTGGTCTACGGTAGCATGTCGTTACACTGACATGATCTTCTGAACCAAACTCTGCCAGCACAACCTTAAGATGCCCTTGCAGCACAGCAGCACCAGCTGCAGCATGTCTGATCACATCTTGGAAAGGAAGTTATTTCCAAGACTGATTTTTTTTTTTAAATTTTTATTTATTATTTTAGTTGTAGGTGGACAGAATATCTTTATTTTTATGTGGTGCTGAGGATCGAACCCAGTGCCTTATGTGTGCTAGGCGAGCACGCTACCACTGCGCCACAATCCCAGCCCTCCAAGACTGATTTTGAGCATCAACAGTCTATAATTTGGAACCACAATTACTTGAGCACTTTAGAAAAGTTTTTGTTTTTTAATATTTTTAGTTGTTATTTTATTTATTTATATGTGGTGCTGAGAATCGAACGCAGTGTCTCATGCATGCTAGGCAAGTGCTCTACCACTGAGCTACAAACCCCAGACCCCAGAAAAGTTTTTAATAGGGGCTGGGATTGTGGCTCAGTGGTAGAGCACTTGCCTTGCATGTGTGAGGCTCTGGGTTCAATCTTCAGCACCACATAAAAAAAAATAAAATAAAGATATTGTATCCATCTATAACTAAAAAAAAAAATTTTAAAAATAAAAAATAATAAAAAAAAAAGTTTTTAATACCAATCGTACACAACATGCAAAAAACTAGAAGCAATAATGATGATGGTGGTGTTCAGACAGCTTACCTGAATCAGTGCTGGAATAACCATCTTCACTGTCTTGCTAATAACCTGAAAACTGTACGTGTCATCTAGGCGCATGACATTGGCACCCATAAATGTAAAAATAGACATGATATTGTGCAGAACTTTATCCTGAAAGAAAACACAATTATCAACATTTTATATTTCAAGCATATCAAAGGCAAATAATTCAATACAACTCACCCATAAAAACAAATAATCTGCTTTAAAAAGGGGCAAAGGGTTGGGGTCATAACTCAGAGCATATGCTTAGCGTGTGAGAGGCCCTAGGTTCTATCCCTTGCACCACAAAAAAATAAAAAATAAATAAATAAGTAAATAAATGGGCAAAAAATTTAAACACATTTCTTCAAAGAAAATATGCAAATTGTCAAAGCATATTTGCTTATGAAAAGATGCTCAGTATCGCTAGTCACTAGATAATTATAAAATCAAAATTCTAAGATACTCTTTCACACCTATTAGGATGGCTATGATTTAAAAAAAAAAAAAAGTAACAAATTCTGTGGATGCGGAACAACTGGAATTCTCATACACCATTGGTGGGTAAAATGGTGCAGCCATTTTGGAAAACAGCCCAGTAGTTTCTCGAAAAGTTAAGTTACCATATGACCCAGAAATTCCACTCCTAGGTGTGTACCCAAGAGAAATGAAAACATGTCCACACAAAACCTTACATACAAACATTCATAGCAACCCCTCTGAGAGCTATAGACTTCTGTCCAAAGAAATAAAAAATCTCACAGAATAGATCTTCACATGACTTCAACAGATTAAGAACCTCCAATGAAGATCCTCTGATTAAAGCTCTGTATTAAAAAAGTGTCAAACTCTTCAAATACTCTTTTAATAATTTACTTTATAGAAGGGACATGATTTCTTCAAATGAGGTCAATTATAATCAAATTATCTTTATTGCCACCAGTTGAAGGCTGCTTAGAGAATTAATGGTTAAAGGAGCCGGGCTCAGTGGCGCAAGCCTGTAATCCCAGCACTTAGGGAGGTTGAAACAGGAGAATCGTGAGTTCAAAGCCAACCTCAGCAATGGCAAGGTGCTAAGCAACTCAGTGAGACCCTGTCTCTACATAAAACACAAAACAGGGCTGGGGATGTGGCTCAGTGGTCGGGCGCCCCTGAGTTCAATCCCCAGTACCAAAAAAATGTTAATGGGCTATTAATTTTCAAACAACACTAGTATTCACTGCCTTACAGTGTGACCACAAGTTACACACCGGGGTCCTCACTGTGACCACAAGTTACACACCGGGGTCCTCACTGTGACCACAAGTTACACACCGGGGTCCTCACTGCAATGCCAGGAAGGAAGTTACTATTTTAATTTTCACTTTGCAAAGAGGAGAACCAAAGCTTAGTTAGCGAGATCAATCAGTTTACAGTGTCGCAGCCTTAAAGAGGTAGGGTGAGTCTCAGGAGTGCTGGAGGATCCCAAAGTCTAATGGCTTTATTTACTTATTTTGCAGTACTGGGGACTGAACCTAGGGCTTCACACATGCTAAGCTAGTGCTCTACCACTGAGCCATATCCCCAGCCCTTTTTTAAATTTTTATTTTGAGATTGGATCTTGCTAAGTTGCCCAGGCTGGCCTCCAACTTGTGGTTTTCCTGCCTAAGTCTCCCAAGTCCCTGAGATTATAGGCAAGTACCACCGCACCCAGCTATTTTTTGTTTTTGTTTGTATGTTATAGTACTAGGGATCAAACCCAGGACCTCGTGAATGCTTGGTGAGTGATTTACTACTGATTTATACCCCACAGCCTCAGCCCAATCAATTTAAATCAGTAACTGCCAATGCATTCCATGGGAGAAAAATATCTGAAGTAGCTAAAGTCTGAAATCATCAACACTCACCGGAAATATTCCAGCAACGGTACCCAAAAGTAAAAGGGCATGGTGGTGAGTTTGAGGCATCTCTGAAAGGCGGATGCACTGAACTATCAATTCCACATTGAACTTCTCCTCATCTACAATATCTACAGCAGTGAGAAATTTTGAAAATGTAAGTGGCAGATTTATTCGTACTCAAAGTACGAATAAAATAAATCAAAGGTTAAGTTTTCTACCCAACTAGCACATACCTTTAGGTATCCTTCCACCATCTGGGGAGAGTTTCTGACAGATGTTGAGCAGACAACTAAGAATTAATTGCTTGGTGTATTCCATGTTCCCCTGCTCTGGTGGCAAAGGCTCTAAACACCTTTAGGATACCCAGAAGAAAAATAACAGGAAATGTGGGAGTTGCTTAATTCATTGCCACATTAATGACTACTGTCCAGACTCATATTTAGAAAACAATAGCTGAAATGTTATAATTAAAGTCTATAAATGACATGTAAATTTGTAACTTTAATTTTTTCTTATATAGACAGGTACTTATGTCAAATTATCTTTCCTCCATTGCACTTTCCACCTGACAGTACATTCCACAATTCAGTGACACACTCTAAACTTATCTAATAATTTATGCCTAAAAAATAAAGCAAGTGTCTCACTGTATCTTTAAAAACAAGGAACAATAGCTTGGGTACAGTACTGAAAGTTAAGAAAAAAGCAGCAGTAAGGTGAGTGGTCATGTACTACCCGACAGGATGAAGTCTGTTTAGGGGCTGGCAATGAGTACCTAAACCATTCTTACAATCCTTGAACTTGCTTTATTGGAAGCAAGAAGAAGAGAATATGCTGAAAAGAGAATGTTTAGTAAAATGTGATGAGTAACTTATTAGAACTCTCACAGATGCCCAAAGTTAAATGTTATTACCTAGATAGCAAGTTAAAAAGAGTTGGTATCAGTATCTGAGGGTTTTTCAGCTTCTTCTTGTGCTGCAATAATTCTAGGATAAGGGTTACTCTTTGCCAGTAAGAACCTCCAACTTCCTGAATGGATTCTGAATCTTGTGATTTTCTGGGAAACAAGAAGACAAAAAAGTTAGAAATGCAAACATCGTCATTGCTAAGCAAAAAGTACTGTACCCGTTTATGGCAAACTGATGGGTATCACAATGGTGTCATAACATGCAAGGCCTGGGAACGAGCATGTTCCCAGTACATTCAGAGGTCTTACTTCTGCTGCATTTTCTGCCTTCTTGTTTGCTGAATTGTGCCCAAGGATTTGGCTTTATCTGGTGGTTCCAGTTCTATTCTGACTTGTTCAGCATTAATGGAAATCTGAAATATTGAAGGAAGAATGTTGATGACATTAATTCACCAGGATGAAATTAAAGCAATAGGCAATGATCGAGAGAAACATGATCTAAGTATTTATGTCCACTTTTATGTCTTTATACCAGTCTAGAGGCCAGCTCAAACCCCAAAGGCAAACACCATTAACAATTGCTTATATATTCTTTTGAAAATTTTCCACCTACCAGTAGTTGTTTAAAGGTACACATTGCTCTGGTATCTTAATCTACTTACATCAGTGCAAACTCATTTCACCATATGGCATATACTTACTGTCACAAACGTAAGAAAGTGTTTCATGTACTGTATTTTGTAATCAAACCAATGTTTATTAAGAGAAGTATAGTTGTCTTATGCTTCAGGTCAAGCTTATCTTTGGTTGACATGGCATGTTTCCAGTATTTCATACACCCGCTAGTCCACTGTCTATTGAGATGGAAGCTAGGGGGATTTGGGTTAAAATTTTCCTTTCAATAACCCTTCAAATGTTTTAAGATGTTTCTTTTTGCAATAAATTCTTTTTTCCCCTTTTTGCAATAAATCTTAATTCAACCAACACTTAATTAGCACTATAGGGTATTCAAAGCTGTTAACATGTGTTATTTGTGATTCTAATTTCCCTTCACATTTCTTCACATTAAGAATAAAATCAGAGCCGGGCGCGGTGGCTCAAGCCTGTAATCCCAGCACTTAGGGAGGCTGAGACAGGAGGATCGCGAGTTCAAAGCCAGCCTCAGCAAAGGCGAGGTGCTAAGCAACTCAGTGAGACCCTGTCTCTACATAAAACACAAAATAGGGCTGGGGATGTGGCTCAGTGGTCGAGTACCCCTGAGTTCAATCCTCAGTACCAA